>JBBPUP010000383.1:3401-23644 GCA_038094735.1 Exsudoporus floridanus
GCATCGATGACACCAACTTACTCGCATATGATCAAATCGTTTCTTTTCCTTGAGTGCATCGTAGATGCAGGTGGGGATAAAAGAGTCTATCAGGTTGTCTTCCTCATCGCTGTAGCCGTTGTTCGTGCGATCGACACCCTTTCCCTTTCCCTCTGGGGCTGGCTTTGTCTTGGGAATAAACTCCTTGAGGAACCTCACCGTCGCATCGACAAGCGGCGTCTTGCTGTTGGACACGTCGCCATCACTGGGGATATCGAGGTACTTGCCCAACTCATGGAATAACCGCCAGAAAGGTGGACAATACATGAGCACTTGAAGAACTGCATTTGCAAAACACATATTTCCGGTGTTGACGAGACCGCGAGGATGGATTTTCATGACGGGCTGTTTGGATGGGCCGGATGTAAGAAGGGACAGCAACTCGGGTTTTTTGCTCGGAGAAATGGGCGACATGGTGGAAGATGCAGAGAGAGCAGATGCAGGGATCGAGAAACCGACAATGGAAGAGGTTGGGAGAGAGTTGGGTTTTGAGGGAGATGCGGTACGAAGGAGGGAAGCCCATGATGGTTTTGGAGCAGCTGGTTTGAGTGGGGCCGGAGAAGCGGGAGGTTTCGTGGCGGGTGGCTCGACCGGTTGTTCCACAACCACTGGGATCGAATCTGGGACGATATCTGGCTGAGGGGTGATAACGCGATCCGGTTGTTTAGGCTCATCCGACTCAATTTTTGCGGGCGGGTCAGCAGCAGAGAGGGAGGTATTGGTGGAGACAGGGGACGTGGGGACGGAGGTATCCGGTGCGGTGGATGTTGCAGGAGTTGTTTCGGTGTCGGCCGAGGAGGGGACGTCTATGTGATCGGGTGGCGTGGGTGTCGGGGCACACTCAGGGAGGAACTCGGTGGGAGGCGGTGAAGGAGGCGGGGAGGGCAGCGCGAGTGCTTTCTGGATGACATCATCTGGGGGACGAGCACGCGGGGATATGATGATGCAAGGCGCGGTGGAGGGATTCGACGGACGATGGGACCAGATGACATACTCGGCGGACGTACTCGCCATCGTCCTTGGGGATGACGCGCTCAACGATGCGGGGGAAGAAGGGGCGGGGACGGTGGGGACGCGGGGAGAGTGGGGGGGAGACGGAGACGAGCGTGAGTGATCGACGAGGGGTTCGACCGGATCTGACTCTGGCGTCGGCGTGTGGTCGGATTGACGGGGGAAGTCAGGGGGAGGATCTGTGGAGGAGAGCGGGGCATAATCTGTGGGGGAGAGCGGGGGAAGCATGGAGAGTTGCTTGGGTAGAGGAGACAAGGGCTGCTGGGGCTGCCAAGCGGTGTGATAGGGGCTCGATGGGTGAAGAGGGTAGTTGGGGGAGTACGTAACGGGGGTTGGGTGATACTTGCCGTGCGGGTGAGGATGTTGCGGAGGTTGAGCGGGATAGGGACCAGGGGAGTGCGAGGAGTGTTGTGGGTAGGAATAATGGTGGTGATGGGACTGCGGATGGTGCTGGTAGTTCTGATAGCTCGGAGTAGCGCGCGACGGACAGTAGCCACGGCCCTGGGAGTTGGAACGCGGGGAGGATGGGGGATGGGGATGGGCACTGATGGGCGGGATGGGGTATTGGTACTGGTATGCCGCATGGCTGGCTGCGTGGGAGGGGTAGGAAAAGGGCGGGGGCGGGGGGAAGTAGGAAGAGGGACCAGGATGGGCGTATGTGGGCTGCGGTGCTGCCATTGTCGCTGCGTGGAACGGCGAGCAAAGGGCGCTGGTCGAGGAGGAGGACGGCGGAGACGACAACCGGCCCGCACACGAGCAATCAAATTTTTTTCCACTCGCCGCTGCGTTGCGCAAAGTTCAATCAGCTTATTTGCATCAGTTTGGCTCAACCCTAACCTTAGCTCGTCCTCCCTAATCGGTACTCCTCCTCCTCGTCCGGGTTCGAGTTCTCCTCATGAGTCTCGGAAGCGACGACCACCCGCTCCTCCTCGAGCTCACAAGTCTCCGCCAGACTGCAGCCTGCTTCCAGGTGCGTATTTACCGCCCAGAACGCGACGGACTCGTCGATCTTGCAAACTAGCATGAGGCGCACGCGGCAGCCATCAAACTGCAGCGTCATTCGCTCGATTTATCGTACCTCCACGACTTTGCTGCGACTCTCGAACAGGAGAACGCCGGTCTCAACCACGAACTCGGAATTCTCCGCGCACACCCCGACATACCACACCACCCTGCCGAGGCGCAAGTGCAAGAACTCTCCCTCGCCCTCCGACGCGTCTCCGACAAGATCGTCCTCACAGAGAATACCCTCCTTGAGCGCACCTCAGAATTGATAGACGCACGCAGCGAGCTTGTCAGAGCGAAGCATACCACTGATGGGGCGTACGAGCTCGCTGCCCGCATGCGCGCTCGCGAGGAGGCCAGCAAAGCACGCGAACGCGAGCTCGAACTCAAAGCCCGCGCTTCAGAGGAAGAGCGCAGGATGGTTGACCTCGTCGTACAAGAGTATGCAGACCTCGTCCGCAACCTCGAGGGCCGCAAGTCAGTCAATAATGCTGTTTCCGTCTCGGACGGGTCCGCTTCCGCAATCACCCTCGTCGACAACCTCCAAGACGGCAAGTCCACCCTTCACAGAATGCTAACAGCGTTCTCCACAGAGTCAGAACAGCTTCACGCTACCATCGCGGAGCTCAACGCCAAAGTATCAAATCTCCAGATGACCTTGGATGTAGAACGCATTACTGCCTCCCATGACCGTACATTGCTCTCACAAACCAAGACAGAACTCGATAGACTTAATCTCGAAGATCAGACCGCAAGCAAGATGGTTGCTCGTTACATGTTCGTTCGTACCGCCCATCCGCTGCGTCTGCTAATGCATCCTTCTAGGAAGTTCTCACAGGCTTCTATCAATGCTCTACAACAACAAATCACCACGCTCAAAGCGCGATATGCCTCTACGACCGCCACGCTCGAACTCCAACTGTCTATAGCAGAATCACAACTTGCATCCGAGCGTGCACGCACCGCACGCCTCCAAGGTGCTCTCGACGAACTTTGCGAAGATCTCGCGCGTGAATCGTACGGAAGGCGGAGAGAGGTCGCGCTGCGACTTGCTTTGCTTTCGAGAGAGGAAGGCGTTGCAGAATTCATGCGACGCTGGGCCAGGAGGGCAAGAGAGTTGTATGCGCGATGCTACAGCTCAGCCCGACCACCTGCCCCGCAAATTTCATCCGAGGACGCTATTCAAGAAGCATTTTATCGCGTGATTGGTGACGCAGAGTCTCTTTTATCAGCCTTGGATGATGATGTTCAATTTTCCGACGTATCACGTACGTCGGGCTCGCTGGCTAGAATAACCCAAGCTAGGGAAGCTGTGGTGGCTCTAAGGAACGAACTACAAGATGAAGTACAGAAACGCATAGAAGCCGTCCGGAAAAGCGTGCTCTCTCTTCCAAATGGTCATCTGGATGAGACCGCATCCAGAATCGAGGAGCTTTCGCAGCAGGAGAGCATTCCATCGCCCTCCAGAAATGCAGGGCCTGGGTACCAGGTACCGCCCGTATCATTGTCTTCATCTCAAGATGTGGACTCGCCTGTCTCGATGGTCGGTGTCTCAGAGGAATCCATGGGTCATCCTTTGGTAGTTCCGGCGGCCGTCGCTTCCCCAATTGCCAAAATAGCGGACCACACGATTGTAGGGGCAGAGACACAATCTTTGCCCTCACCGTCCATACAAGAAAGTTTTTCAACCTCAGCTACGCTCACACCACTCGTCGACGTCGAGACCAAGGTTATTCAACCTCATTCACCAGCTGTATCTATGTTAGACATTCAGCAGGCTCTCCAGCCCTCCTGCACAGAAGAGCCCTCGATAAAACGCGTGGTGCCGATCCACGGATTGCCGAACGACACCTCCCTCTCATCCCCTCTAGAAGCGAATCAAAATGCGCATATTCACGGCGAGGCAACATCTCCTACATCGATGTCCGCCCCCATGCCTGCAGTTCGAACTACGCAAGTCCTCGCCGAGGACGATACGCCTGTTTCTTCGACATCGACGCTCACCTCGTCGTCGCCCGCATCTCGCTCTCTAGCTTCTCCATCTAATTCTCAGCCTACACTGCTCTCCGAACTTGGGGCAGCAAAACATCGCTACGATACCCTCCAACGTGCCTTTCGCGACTGCTCCCTTGCGCTCAAGGAACTCAAGCGCACCCTCGCCTCTTCCTCGCCTTCGTCACCTATCCAGCCGAAGCTCCGTCAGCACCTTGAGATGGCTCTCGCGCGGATCGACGACTACGCTGAGGACGCGCAGGTGGAGCTCGAGATCCGTGTTGCCGACGAGGAGCTCACCGCGAGTGGGTTCGAGACGGTGCTGTCCGTGCCCGGTGCGCTAGTGGACGCAGACGAACGTGCTGAGGTGGAGGCGAGCGCGAGAGAGTTTGTGAATGAGGTGGAGGAAGGCGTAGGGAGGGCGTTGGAGAAGTTTGGGAAGAAGTTGGAGGATGTACAGCATGATGTAGCGGTTGTGAAGCGGGCTGTACATGGACTGGCGATGTCGGGGGAGGATGAGGAACGAGGTGGTGAGGCTGTCGATGGCGGCAAGGACGCTGGCGCGGGGTCAGGATGGACGGCCTGGACGGCTAGTTTGTTGGGGGCGAATGCCACGCCATCGCGCTCGCCGACGCCGGTGCAGACATTTGGTGCAGTGATGACATCCCCACGCCTGCGCCACGCCGCGTCGCTCAAGCAGATGCACGCCCAAGCCTCCACACACGAAAACCCCGACCATGGGCCACTGGCCGGACTGAACCTCCGTATCCCGATGCCCTCGCATTCGCCTTTCATGCCTCTTGGCCTCGGGCATCCGATGGAGGGATCGACGCGTCCGAGGACGTTATCGACGATGTACGCCTTGGGCGGGCTTCGCTCGTCTTCGGCCGTGTTTGGTGTTGGATTGGGTGGGTCACCATCACCTGCGCGGACGCGGGATCCGGCTAGGCGATTGGAAGGAGGGCTGGAGTTTGGGGATACGTCGTCGCCGTTGCGTGGTGGGGGTGCGAGGTGGGATGATGATTCTCGGGGAACGAACGACGGGGATTTGCATGATTTGGGTGGAGTGGAATGATAGATGGACAGTGCGGGTCGGTTTCTTGGAGGTGGTATGCTACGACATCACGTGTGACCCCGTAGATCACGTGGCACATCTCTTGCCCACTCTATTAACCTTGCCACTGAGTCGTGACGAGCCCCGTGCATCTACATTCAACCCATGTCTGCCTCAACGACCACCGAAACCCAAACCACCCAATCCGAAAATCGTAGCCGACGAGGTCGCGGTGGTCACCGCAGCGGCCCCAGTAGAGCCGCCCGACGTAGCGGCAATAAACCCACGCCTACGACAGACGAACCCACAGCGAAATCGTCGACCAATGTGGCCTCCAAGTCTCCCACCACAAACAACGCCGATGCGAACGAAGACGAAGATGCCACAGCGGCCGTCTGCTGGATATGCGCCGAACCCGTCAAGTATTATTCCTTGTCTGCGTGTAACCATCGGACGTGCCACGTGTGTGCGTTGCGGCTGCGGGCGTTGTACAAGAAGCTCGATTGTACGTTTTGCAAGGTGGGTTGGTTTCGGTTTCGGTTTCTGTCTCGCTTGATGCGCGCGTTGGCTCGTCTGTTGATGTCGATGGCGGTAGGAGCCACAATCGACGGTCATCTTCACTACCTCACCCGACGCCGAATTCTCGTCCTACATGCCCGACTCGATTCCATACAAAGACGCCAAACTCGCCATCTTCTTCGAGACAGCAGATATGATGGAAGAAACTCTTATCCTCCTCCGATTCAACTGTCCCGATGCAGAATGTGATTACACCGCTTCTGGATGGGGCGATCTCAAACTCCATGCCCGCGCTATACATGGAAAAGTGCTTTGGTAGGCAGTTTTTCCCCTAAACATTCTCTTCGTATTGATTTTTGTGTGGATGGTGTTTCAACGCTTTGATGTGGCGCTCGCAATAACAGTGACCTGTGTATCCGATCTAAAAAAGTGTTCGCCCACGAGCATGCATTGTACCTACCCAATGTGCTCCCGTTGCATTTACCTTCGATCCCGCATCGACCGGGCAAACAACAACTCAAGGAGCCCATCGAAGGTGGTATCCATCCATTGTGTAAGTTTTGTCGCGAGTGTTTCTTTGGCGACGACGAGCTGTTCGTGCACATGCGCGAGCGGCACGAGGAGTGCTTTATCTGCAAACGAAACGAGATTCGACATCAATAGTACGTGTCGACTTGTCGCGTTGCCTTATTTTGGTGACGCGTTTCGATGGTAGCTTTCGGGACTACGAGTCGCTTGTAGGTTGATTTTATCCTGCCCTCGCGCCGTGTGGCATCGTCAGTCGCTTGACGCTCGCCCATAGGAGCTCCACTTTTCGGAAGAGCATTTTGCGTGCACCAATGCCACCTGTCAGGCTCAAAAGTTTGTCGTGTTCGACTCGGAGCTCGATCTCAAGGCGCATCAAGTAGAGGTACACGGGACGGACATGAGCTCGAAAGACAAAAGAGACGTGCGACGGGTCCAGGCCGAGTTTGAGTTTGATGACACGGGCGGGACGAGTCGGAGGGGACGGCGCGATCGAGAACGGGAGCGAGAGCCGCCACCTCAGGTTGTTCAGCCACAGAACCGGGCAGGTGGGAGGCGACGGGAGGCATTTGGGGGACTCCTGACGACCGAAGTTACGCAGACGACGCAGCCCTCTGTGCCGAGTGGGCATGCAAGTCCGATAAGAGAGGACGTCGATCCTCTCGTTGCCGAGTGCGTACTTTTCTTGGGGTGTTTTCTTGCTGAATGCTTAGACTGGAACGCTTAGACGTCACGCTGCTTTTATCACACGGTTACAAAATGTTGCACAGAATCCGAACAATGCCGCCACCGCCGTGAAAGCTGCAATGCGTGGATACCGGGCAAACGAGTCGAGTGCTCGCGATTTGATCTCGACGGTCTGGAATGTCCTCGATCACAATTTAGATGATACTGCAAGCATCATCAACGGGGTCATTGATCTCTTGGAGGAGGAAGAAAAGAAGCGGGACCTCTTGACTGCATGGAATGGATTCAAGATCGAGGTCAGCTTTCAATCGCATCGCCTGTGGTGCTTACATCTCTGATGCCCACGACCCGTTTAGCAACGTCAACAGTTTCCCGATCTCGTCCCAACGGCCGTCGGGTCAGGCTACGCGGGGATCACGAGCGGACGCGTTATCAACGCCAAGCATGCAACTACGTCTCGGTCCTCTCCACAGTCTTCACGACAGGTATGGGATCGTGTTGCACAGGCGGCCAGCGCATCGTCCTCGACCTCGCGGCGTATCCCGGGTGCCAGTGCAATCCCCTCTACGTCGTCGAGCACAGGCCAAGTTGACCGATTCCCGCCCCTCGCTGGTCCTTCGATCGCTATTAACGTGACACCCGGGTTCCGCCAACCACAACGCCATACACCATGGGTTTCCGTCTCCGCGAGCGGCTCTTCTACCACCGTCACCGCGACCGCCACAGTTCCTGCACCATCTCCCGCCGTGACATCGCCGAAGAAAAAGGGAACGGTGTCTACGCCGAGACAGCCGCCAGCGTTGTCCGCGGCTGCGTTTCCAGAGCTGCCGACGGTACAGCCACGTGCGAAACCGCCGCCCGTGAGCGGGAATATGTCGTTGAGACATATTTTGGGAGAAGCGGCGCCGGCGACGTCGGCTTGGAAGGCGAGCGGGAGTGGGCATGTGGGTGGGGGTGCTGATGCGGGCGGGGAGACGCAGACGTCGATGCAGGAAGGGGTACCTGCGCAGGAGCGGTCGGAGACGACTGGGGGGAAGGGGAAGAAGGGGAAGGGAAAGCAGAAGCAGACGTTGTTTACGTTGGGGTCATTTCCGGCGTGAGTGTGCAGTGTTTGGGGTTGGTGTGTCGCGGGTGGTTGGAATGTGTGGGGGGGCCGAAGCTTGAAGGATGACGGAAGAGTGCGGTGGGCGAGTTGTTTGGATGAAGATGGGTATGGTGTCTTGTGAGACGGAGTGGTGTACCTTGGATGGATGGTAGTACTATGCCTGCAATGATGGGGTGGATTGTTGCACAATCATAAGCCCACACGACGAGTAAGCTCAGATTCACAAAGGTCGTCTTGGTCTGTAGCACTTAGGCTCGAAAAGAAAAGGTGTTATCTATAATACGTCGGCCGTCAGCTACATGTTGGAACGGTTTTAGTTCAACTCTTCTAATTGCCATTAGTCAGGGGCCCAGAATACCTTTTTTGGATGTCTCACAAAGTTCGATATTGACCTTGACGCCGGTTGCATTTGCAGGACACCATATTCGACTTCCACTATCTTTTACTCCCTGTGAAACCGACCCGACATGGACTCGGTAGTACTCGAGACGAGCTTGGGTGACATCCAAATTGAGCTCTATTGGGATCACGCTCCCAAGGTACGTCTCGAATCAGTATGATCGGCCCTGCTGGGAGTACTGCTACTTGGACCCGACCTCATTCTCCCGAGTCCCACAGACGTGCAAGAACTTTGCGGAGCTCGCCAAAAAAGGATACTATAATGGTGTAATATTCCACCGAATCATTGCCGTGCGTATTTTTTCAAGCTATGGTTGTGTTTGAACGCGCTGAATCGACGTTCGTGGTGGTGCCCAGGACTTTATGATTCAGGGAGGCGATCCGACGGGGACGGGTCGTGGTGGCACGAGTATATACGGGCAGCGATTGTACGTCTATCCTTCGTCCTCTCTTCCTCCTTCTCAACCCGAACGACTTCTGCATTCAATTTTTCGCAGCGAAGACGAAATTCATCCTGAACTCCGATTCACGGGCGCAGGCATACTGGCGATGGCCAATTCGGGTCCAAACACCAATGGTACGTGGCGACCCACCATACCATATTTACCCTCCACTACCCTCCCGTTTTCCTTTTGTATTGTTTGAGTATCTCACTCATGCGCGCGGCATTAGGCTCTCAATTCTTCATCTCCCTCGCTCCGACACCCTATCTCGATAACAAACACACCATCTTTGGTCGCGTCAGCTCAGGAATGCGTGTCGTACAACGATTGGGTGCAGTCGCGGTGGACGCTCAAGATAGGTAAGCCTGCTGGTTGATTTACGATGCATAACATGGTTGGATAGGAGACACATCCATCTCCTTTATGATACTGAACCTCGAACGTTGCACACAGGCCAAGAGAAGACGTCAAGATTCATAAAGCACGGACGATATGATCTCGAAGCAATGCCATTGAAGAGGATGAGGAGGGACGCATATATCAGAGTGTCGCGGTGCTTTTGAATCAACGTGGCGTCGGTGAATTAACCTAGCAGGACGACGTCTTCAGTGATTGAATGGGCACATTATCGAGGGATAAAATCTGCAAAACACCTCCGTTTTCCTATATGACATGTGGGGACCAATGAATAAAGAGGAAGCGTGATTGTGTCTCCTTACCACCGATAAGTATCAGGTCACCACCACATTAATGATGACAATAAGCAAGGCGGGTGAGTCTAATGCACTCAAGTTGGGGCACGCACGCGCCCAGTAGGATGATGGGTGTGCGAATTGATTATATAATTATATCGATCAGAGAACGACAATGGAGTAGTGCAAGTAGATGACCGTGCATCCCTCTTTCCAACGCTCTGATACCTGGCCTTGTATGTCATCGAGCGTAAGTCAGGAGTCAAGAAAGGGTGAGTGCCTGTCAATGGGCGAGGCATCCAAGAGTGCGATACCGACGAGGGCACAAGAGTCGAGTGAGAACACTCCATCCCCGAGCAACGTTCACAAACAGCGGACTAGACCGATCAAAGAATGTGGAGACGTCGACATTCTATCGGTCGCCTTCCTTGTTGATGAGAAGCACATTGTGAGCGGTGACAATCAAGGAAGAATTCGGTGCTGGCGAGTGGATGATGGCAAGTTGATGGCGACGATGCGTGCGGGGAGTGATGTTCGTGCCATCGCGGTGTCACGAGATGGAAAGTGGATCGTAAGCGGGGCATTAAAGGGCTTGGTGATAGTATGGAATGCGGCGAGCTATAAAGAAGTGGTCGCGTTCGCAGCGCACACTAATTGGGTAAACGTGGTGGATTTCTCCGGACGGGACGAGAATTGCGACTGGATCGGGGGACTTCGCTGCTTGCATCTGGTCCCTATTGGGTGGCCAGCGGCTACTCGATCCCTTCCAACACGACACCAAGGTTTATACTGTCAAATTCTCACCGGACGGACGCTTCATTGCCACTATCGCGCTGGCCAAGCCCAGTCTTGGCCTCACCACCCGCGTTCGGATTTACGACAGTCAGCATGGCGACCTCTCTTTGACATCCGAAACGAAACCAGGTTGTCATTGGATCCCCTCGCTTGGAGCAGCGATAGCAAACAAATTTTTATCTTGTCTGGTGATGCCGATGCGATACAGTGTCTCGACGTGTCCACCGGCACAACACTCTCTCAATGGTCGATCCTTTGGGATTGTGAGACCATGTACATCTCCCTATCGAATGATCGCTCATTCCTCGCCACGACATCACGGTCCCTCTCGCCCTCTTGGATTTGGTTGTGGGACACTACGACACACGAGCACATCGGGCGTATATGGATACAACTGATTTCGGCCCAATGGCTATCTCAGCAAACTACGTCCTTGCGATGGCTATTGGAAATATAATCGTGCTTCGCAGTCTCTTGGATGTCCTCCCTTCATCATACTCTAACCCTGTGAGTGTATTCACGTCAAAATGGGTGAGAGGGTTTTCTAATCATAAATTGTTTTGTCGACTACTGCGGATTTATGCTGAAGGGCTGGAACAGGCTGGTCCTGAAGAGGCAGGTGAGAGCCGAAGTGTATTTTATTAGCATCCTGGCTCGCGTGTCGTTGACATCCAGGTTTATTAGAGAGTGAAATTGTGCGTCTCGAGGAAACCGTCCAGCAACTGAGGACCAGCTTTCTGACTCCCACCGTAGAGTGGATAGCCTGAAAGAAGCAGACCAGTTGCTTCGTGCGCAAGGGATGATCTTGCGTGTGTCCTATGCCACCCTGATGCGAGCTTCATTGACATCCCCACCCATTAGTCGGTGATATTGCCAGTCTCGAAGAGCAGCTCTACACCTAACGTGCCAATTCCCATCATAGAACAAAAAGCCTCCTCCAGATCCTTCATGTGTATGAGCAGAAAGATAAATGTGAAGCCCTGTATGCTGAGGGCCACATAATTGATGCTGCTGTCTCTTTTCTCGAGATTGTCAATACCACAAGCAAGGAAGTCAGATCTAACATGCCGATAATGGATTGGATTACCAGTGAGTCTTGGTGCCACATGTTAGGATAAGGTTTCCAATTTCTACTGTTAGAATTCAAGCACCAATATATATCAGCATTGGAAATATTTGGAGATGAGGCATTGAACACTGAGCAACATGATGGAATGGCTTCAGCTTACTCTACTGCATTGTTACTCAGTATTGGAATGTGTGGTGTTCCAATAGTGCAGGGGCAAGAAGGGATGAACACTTAGTAGGAGACTTACTAAGTTGATGTAGCTGGGTAGAGTTAGGAGTATAGTCTTCAAGAGTCTGAAGTGTGTAACACTGAAGAGTCTTGGTGGGCTTAGAATATAGAAGAGGTGGAAGAGATATAGATTCTCTGTTGTTTTACCAGGATGATAGTCACTGGTTTATATACTAGTAGGCTGTATTTGTATGTATGTACTAGTTCTCCTATAAAGGGAAAATCCATAGAATATCATAGAATGTAATGGAACAATTTCTAATGGATATATCAACAGTGTAAGCAGAAATAACTAACTGCAGTAAAATATCAGTCAGCTATCCAATAGCATAACTAGCTCTTATCTATGATATTATAGATGAGTAAGAAACAAGATAAGATGCATAATATAAATAGCATCATCAAGATTACATGATAAGAAGATCATATGATGGGTGTTACATCAACCATGACATGACAAGTGATGCTGGATCTTGTCAGCTGGTTCCACCAGCACCAAGGCCTCTACTATCCCTGATAGTAGGTAATGGTTCTTGGAACCTCACCCACAGTGGGGACTCTTGGTTATGCTTCACAGCAAAAGAGGTTGTAACCCCTAACTGCAGTGGAATAGTCTCACCTGTAATAGGACTCTTGACTCTGCTTGGCTGGTGTTGTTACGGTTGACCCAAGCTAGGGCGACTGTAGACTTGAAAGACTATAGGTTCGTGCTGCTAATGTTGCTAGCAGAGGTCAAGGATTCAAGGTAGAGAGAGACTCTCCAATGAAGGATGTTGCCTCTAGGGACTCTAGAGGGTTTCAAGGTTGAGGAGTCTAGCGTTCACTCAAAGTAGAATGAAGACTTATAGAGTTCTGGGGTCACGCTAGGAGTTGCAAGAGATAGTCGTGGTTCAAGTAAGACTAGCGTGAGGAACAGGAAGCATAGGGTGCTAGGTTTATATACTGGAACGAGGTGGGAAAAAGATACCCAGAGGGGAAACATAAGGGTAGGTCAAAGATATAAAAGTACAATTGTTACCATGCACGGCCCAACAATGCTAGTAATCGTGAGAAGGAACGTGAGTCAATGAAAAAGGATAGCTATATCGAAGTTGTGGAAGAATCATAACATTACCCCCCGTTTACGGTGAATACCCTGTAATCACCTAATTAAATCCACCATAGTCAGGTCCCGGGGAGCCTGAGGTGTTTGTGTAAGCCGCCTCATTCCAGGCAAGGTCAAGGTCATGGGTGTCGTCGTGCGTAGATGGGTGGGTGTGATGGCGGGGAGCGGGGCAATGGATGTGAGCAGTGCGGCAATGTAAGGGACCTACTCCTCAGGGGCAATGAGGTACTGGTACAGGTGTGGGTGAGGGTGGCAAATAGGATGAGGTCGAAGACGTCATGGAGGTACGACGAGCAGGAGTGCAGTTACAGGGGCACCTTCCTTGTGTATGGTTCGGAGCCCATTCGAGATAGGTAGGGCATTGGTAGTATCTGCAATTAACTTGCACATGACTGAGATGCTGACATGTGAAGCAGGCCTCATGATAATGGGAGTGAGATGGGATTAGAGGGGTCATTCCATCATGTCCTCGCCAATTAGCCTCCATGGCTTCTATGAGTCGTTGTTCCTCAGACCCCAATGGGGAGGAGCTAGCAGAGAGTGTAGTAGGAGGGCATATGACACTTGGGGCGATCTGCCATAGATACCGTTCAACGTCTGTGACGAATTCTGGCATGTCTAGTTGTTGGAGCACTAGGAGGATCTCTCCCTATAGGTTGTCCTTGATGCTCCATACCATAGTAGCCCATAGGCTGACCTGGGCAATCGATGTGCTGATGGCATAGAGGGCATCTAGGCGTTCGACTTGGAGGAAGATTTTATACAGAGCGTAGAGAGGAGATCCAATGTCCATGTGGGCATCGAGTGTGGAGGCCAGGCGGGAGTCTTTGAGGCGATCCAGCATTAGGTCTAGATCTAACTGGGTTGGCAAGTCGCATAGGCAGTGGGCGTAAATAGGAACATCGACAGATAGAATTCCAGGGTGGAGATCTTCTGATGGGGTAGAGGCTAGAGATGTCAGTGGTAGGTCATCCTCAGGAGGAGGGGTGAAGATAGCAGCAGGATGTGGAATGGGGGGTCGTGTGATGGCTTCGATAGCGGAAGAAGGTTCTAATGAAGAGGGAGAAGATATGGAACAGGAAGGAAGTGGACTAGCAAGAGAAGGAAGCATAGGGGAGGAAAGTTCGATGGTCATGGTGGTACAAAGGAGAGAGAGTTAGGAGGGGAACGCAGAAGGGTGTCGCTTCTTATATTCATTGAGAGCGAACCTTGAATGTTTCAAGTTCCGTTCTGGTTCCCATGAGTTGTCCTCCACAGAGAATCCCTTCCATCAGATCAAGAAGGAATGGTTTGACAGGGTTCTGCAGTGGCATAAGATTTTTTCAATTTCATATTCCTCTTCACCTTCGATAAGGTCAGGAGGTGGTTTCGGGAAATTGGAGCCATGTATTGTGGTTTCGCCATAGGGCGATAAGAGAGAAGCATGAAAGACAGGATGAATCTTCCATGTTTTCGGGAGTCTGAGTTCGTATGTGATAGGAGATAGAACATTTATGATAACGAAGGGTCCTTCTCACTTTGGAGCGAATTTTGGGTTGGTCACCTGTCACTTTAGGTTATGGACTTTGAGCCAAACCTTATCTCCTTTTGAAAAAGGCGAGAAGGGTTTACGTGTACGATGGGCCATCACTTGTTGAGCTAATTCATGGGCTGCTAATGCTTCGTTACGTGCTGCAGTCAATTCTTTGAGTCAGAGCTCTATTGCAGGTACGGAGGTGGAAGGAAGAACAGTGGGAAGGGTGATGGGTTCATACCCCATCATGAGGAAGAATGGGGATTTACCCATTATGGAATGAGGGTGGTGGTTATGGGCAAATTCGGCGTGAGTAATCGAGTCTGCCCAGGTGGTAGGTCTACTTCCGCAGAAGATTCGGAGGTATGTTTTGATTTCCTGATTAACTCGTTCAGTCTCTCCATTGGTCTGTGGATGATAGGTGGTTGAAAGTGTGAGGTCGTATTGGAGGATCCATCCTAGTTCTTTAGCAAACTTGGAGGCGAATTGGGGTCCTCGATCTGAGATGATCTTTGTGTATAGGCTGAAATGGAGGAATACTTTGTGGAAAAAGAGAGATGTGATTCCTTCGGCAGTGATAGTTTTCTTGGTGGGGCAAAGAATCACCCCCTTACTAAGGCTGTGGTCCACCATGACCAAAAGAGTGTCAAAGCCCAAAGAGAGGGGCAGATCGGTGATCAGATCGCAAGAGATTTGGCGAAATGGGAGGGGGGAGGAAGAAGGGATAGGTGTGGTGGGGGGGGTGGCAGGGTGTGTGTTGGATTTATTTTGTTGGCAGGTCGCACATCCTGTGATGAAGGCGCACACAAAGGAAGCAAGGCCAGGCCACCAAAAGTCGGCAGTGACCAATTGGTGTGTCTTGAGGAAACCGGGGTGGCCCACAGTGGGATGATCATGGCAGCGACAGAGGATGTCACAATGGAGGTCGCCAGTAGGGGGAACATACACACGACCCTAATAGGTAAGGACACCGTCGGTGTATTGCCAATTGGATAGGCAAGAATGAAAGGCTGGGGGAATAGAACCATCCATAGATTGGAGGGCTTGGAGGATGAGCGGGTCAGAGGAGGAGGAAGAGGCAATGTGGGAAGAGAGGGCAGAATCGATGACATGAACAAACATGGAGGGAGGAAGGAGGGTAACGTGCTCGTTGTCAGAGTCGGAGGAGGGGAGAAGGTCAGGATGGCGGGAGAGGGCATCGGGGCCAGTGAGTTGGGTGCTGGGGACATGGGTGAGGTGAAGGTCAAAGTCTGCGAGATCTAGGAGCCAACGGGCCTGGTGATGATTTAAGCATTGAGGGGAGTGAAAGAAGGTCAGGTTCTTGTGATCGGTAAAAACCTGAATGGGAAAGGGAGATCCATGAAGGTAGTGACACCATGTCTTCAAGGCATGGATGATTGTGAGGAGTTCGCAATCGTAGATGTTATAGTTGCGTTCCGCTGGGGAGAAGGATTGAGATAGGTAAGAGCAGGGATGCCAATCTCTATTGATATCCATTTGAAGGAGAATGGCACCTGATGCATATTTTGAAGCGTCGGCGGCTAGGGCGAAAGGATGAGAGGGATCAGGGAGTTGCAGGGTTGGCTTCGAGAGAAAAAGGGTTTTCAATGTGGAAAATGCATGATCATGAAGATCATTCCATTGCCAAGGAACGTTCTTTTTTGTGAGATCTATCAATGGTTGTGTGACATTAGAGTATTTGGGAATGAATCGGCGATAGAAGTTGGTGAAACCTAAGAAAGATCTAACATCTTTCACTTTCTTGGGGATGGGCCATTTCGCAATGCCATCTAGTTTGATGGAGTCTATGGCAAGTTGTTCTGGTTGGACGATCATTCCCAAGTATTCCACTTTCGTAGTGGCAAAAGTGCATTTCTTGAGTTTCAAATGGAGGTCTAATTCCATCATTCGTTGAAGCACCCGTTTGGTTCATTCGGTATGAGTAGCCTCATCTGGGGAGAAGATGAGAAGATCATCCATATAGATGACCAACCATCCTTCTGCTATCATATCTCTGAACAAATCATTCATGAATCGTTGGAATGTTGCAGGGGAGTTGCAAAGTCCGAAAAACATAACCGTTGGTTCAAAAAGTCCTCAGTGAGTAATGAATGCAGCCTTCCATTGATGACCATTTTTGATGCGAACGTTGTCATACCCCCATCATACATCAAACTTGGTGAAGAGTTTTGCTCCTTGTAGTTTATTGATGAGGTTGGAAATAAGGGGTAGAGGATAAGCATCTCGGATGGTATATTCATTAACATATCAGTAATCCTGACAGGGACGAAGTCCTCCGTCTTTCTTTTTGACAAAGAAAAAGGGGGAGGCTTGTGGGGAGTTCGAAGGACATATCTTTCCCGATGCGAGATGCCCGTCGATGAATTCTTCAGTGGCTTTCTTTTCGTCGGGGGTTAACGGGTAGAGTTTGCCAATCTTTGGGGTGAAAGTATCATCCAGGTTGATTTCGTGGTCATACAGTCGGGAGAGAGGTAGGGAGGCAGTGGCCTCTTTGGAGAATACTGAGGCAAAGGATTCATATTCTGAGGGAAGGGTGACCTTAGGTTTGGACTTCTCTGCAGCTGCAGCTAATTCGGTAGCTGTAGTGAGTTTGGCAATGATTGGAGAGTGATTTGGGATGAATTGATTGCCACAGCATAACAGGCGGAAGATCACTCGATTGTTTAAGGCTCATTCAAGGAATTGATCCTTGCTTTCATGTTGGAGGTATGAGAAGAGATGATGATCGGTAATGCGATGGACTATCGTTTCGTGAATCGGAGGTTTAGGGAGTTTCTGGTAGCTCTGGTTATAATGATCTAAATCTCGGGAGTGAAGTGTGTAAAGGAGTTTCAACTGATTGGTTGATTCAGCGATGGAAAGTGTCTTCATTTGCCAATCTATCTTCGGGTTGACAGCTTTTAACCAGGGAAGTCCTAGGATAATATTCTCCTTTTCACACAACATGACATGGAAGGTGACGTCGTGAGTGAGTCCTCCGATATTAAGAAAGAGGCGACAGGTATGTTTGATTGGTCCTTGTTTGTTTTCCAAGAGGTTGGCATTTCGGATGTGGACAGGGAATGGTAGTTTGGTCAAAGGTAGATGGTGTTTCCGGGTGAACTGATAATCGAGGCAGGAGATGTCTGCCCCACTATCAACAAGGGCATGGGTATCAATGACTTTCATAGTATGCATGGGTTCGATCACCTGGAGGGGAATTTGCATAGATTTGGATGACACTCGTACTGTTACATGCACACTATGAGGAGGGGAAGATTGTGTTGACAGATCTTTCCATTTTAAAAATCCATTGAGAACGAAACCCGTCTGACCACTTCTTCATTGTCATCTTCTATTTCTTTCAGGGAGGGGAGTTGTTCATCCATCTCCTTTTCTTGTTTGACGTGTCTAACCTTCTTCGTTGGGGAGGAGAACGTTGGGCAAGTTCCACTGAGATGTCCTGGTTTATGATATCTGAAACAAAGTCCTTTTTCAATGCATCGCTTGCGTTCTTCTGGCGTTAACTGGGTTACCTTTACCACGTCTATGTCCATGGCATCAGGGTCTCGGTTTTTGGGAGTGGGGTTAGAGAAAGAGTGATAGGTTCCTTTTGTAGGTTGACAGTTTCATTGAGCGATTTCCTCTGCTCATTCCCATTGAGTTTGGAAGTGGATAGCTTTAGCATACCATTCTTCCACCTTGGAAGGGACAGTGTCCATTGACATGATATGTTTCATCAAGGATGGGGGAATGCCGGCAGAAAAATAACCAATCAATATGTTATGGTCAGCGATGGCGGCGAGGGCTATGTTGTTTTGGAAAGTGGATATATAGTCAGTGAGCGATGGGGAGTAGGTTCCATCGTGTTTCCGGGTCATTCTGGTAGTTGTTAACCAAGCAACTGCGGTTCCTGTGACATCTCTTTGTTTGAATGAGGTTTCAAAGGCTGTAATGAAGTTGGCAAAAGATCCGAAAGAGATAGTAGTTCCGGAGATGCAACTTGTTCAGAACGTCAAGGCCCATATGAGGGCTGAACCTTTCGTCATGTATGAAAGGGCGAAGGCGATCTTCTTCTCGTCAGTGTCATAGACTGCTTTGTTAACGACGAGGTAGAATTGGACAGTGTTCATCCATGATCGAGACTTGTCAAAGGATCCATCGAAGTGTTCAGGGGTTCCAAGATGAAGTTCAGTGGGTTTGGTGGTCATAGTGGTCGGTGGTGGTGATGGTGGTGTGAATACCACATGGATAGGGTGAGTGGTAGGGGATGGGGGTATCGGAGTATGAGGGAGAGCTAATGCAGCTGATAATTGGTGTGATAAGTTGAGGGAAGGATCAGGGTCATTGATGTTTTGGATAGGGACATCGGGGTCAAGGAAGTCTTCTTCAGATGGAGGGGAGGGAGCGGGTGAGGAGTCGTGGGTATCGGTGAGGCCACATAAGCCCCAGCGAGGATCGGAGGGAGGTCAATGAGAAATGTTGGAGACCTACTGCAATGGTAGTCTCTGGGAAGGTATGCTAGTCTTTTGTTACGGTTGACCCAAGCTAGGGCAACCATAAACTTGAAAGACTATAGGTTCGTGCTGCTAATGTTGCTAGCAGAGGTCAAGGGTTCAAGGTAGAGAGAGACTCTCCAATGAAGGATGTTGCCTCTAGGGACTCTAGAGGGTTTCAAGGTTGAGGAGTCTAGCATTTACTCAAAGTAGAATGAAGACTTATAGAGTTCTGGGGTCACGCTAGGAGTCGCAAGAGATAGTCATGGTTCAAGTAAGACTAGCATGAGGAACAGGAAGCATAGGGTGCTAGGTTTATATACTGGAATGAGGTGGAAAAAAGGTACCCAGAGGGGAAACATAAGGGTAGGTCAAAGATATAAAAGTACAATTGTTACCATGCATGGCCCAACAATGCTGGTAATTGTGAGAAGGAATGTGAGTCAATGAAAAAGGATAGCTATATCAAAGTTGTGGAAGAATCGTAACAGGTGTGGCCTGAGCCTCCTATCCCTCCCTTAGATGATGTGGTCCTAAGGCCCTTTACAGGATAAGATAACAGGGTGCTACCACATCTCATCTGTTTTAAGACCTCTTGATGGAGCAGAAGTCTATCGCAGCCTAAGTGGCAGTCCTTAGGTTCCCTGATAGACTTTGATAGAAATGAGCTTGCAGATCTCTGATTGGTGAGAAGATCCAAGTGAGTGGAACTGAGATGAATGAGATGAATAGCATAGATCAAGGTTAAGGTTTACAAGGGAGATCTAGCTACTTAAATATGGTGGATCTAGATCAGGGCAGGCTTCTCTGATCTAGATTAGGAAGTTACTGAGTATGGTAACTATTGCCTATAAGAGAAGGCAACTGAAGAGTGAAGTCTGATGAAATAGAAAAAGGAAAGAGCAATCATCAGAGAAGTCTATTGATCATGAACATGGGCATATAAACATTGCACACCATTATGGGAGAAGCTGTTGATTGGGGAGGCAATGGATGAAAGGGAAGATCTGAGGGTGATGATGAGAGGAGAAGATCCAGGATCAGAAAGGGGCAATGTGTGTGGTGGGTTGTGTTACAGATAGTGACATTGGGCCAACACCCGACCTATCGTTTTCCTTTCTAGATGCCCCCAACTCCCCGCCGCTGTGGGACTTACTCGTCAATGATGAGGGAATCTCCAATGAGCTATGGGATCAGTTCATAGGAGGGGCTTGACCCTCCACTCAGCAAACTCCCTTCTGACAGATCATCCCCTATTTCCAACCACAGCTTCTCCTGTGATGATGAAAGATATTTCATCATCACCCTCTCTCCAATCATTGCTCTGAACCTATGCACTTCCTGATCAATGGATACCGTCTGATGATCGGCCTCTTTCATTTACCCTTATTTGGACCTACCTCTTCTGTTGCCTTCTCTTATAGGCAATAGTTACCATACACAGTAACTTCCCGATATGATCTAGAGAAGCCTGCCCTTATCTAGATCCCTCCTATATAAGTAGCTAGATCACTTCATGTAACTCTAACCTTGATCTATGCTATTCTATCATTTCATCCTGGTTCC
>JBBPUP010000384.1:0-23586 GCA_038094735.1 Exsudoporus floridanus
ACATGCAACGCCCCAAGAACTCCAGTCTAGTTCTTGTTGGGTTTCCCTTCAGGAAGATTGCTCTAGTCTCTACTCATAAGCTAGGTTTAGTGTTGTGTCCTAGGGCTAGTCCTTAAGGTCGGCAACAATGAGTGAACCATCTGCATCAGCTGTACTCTCATGTTGGTATGTTATCAACCATTGAGAGTATTGATGTCTGACTAGCAACACCTCAAGTGCTGGCTGGCCCAGAAAGCAAGATGCTCATGCCTCTGCTGGGTATCATATCCATGATATTGTATGAGCACACATTGATTAATGACCATCACACAGGTCAACTGCTTTGAATGACTCAGAATCCAAGATCACATAAGCACTGAAAGCAATCATTGGAAAATCCTCTTAGCAGCGGATGGACAGTCTTTCATTTCCTCAGGAAACTATCAAGATGTAATGAATGGCCTTAATGCTGTTGAAGTGTTGAATAACCATTTGTCCAAACTATTTCCTTGTCACTGGTCTAACAAGGGAAAGATACTTGAATGGCCACTCTCTAAAACTATTTGTTCTGTTGTAAAGGTCTTGGAGAATGTCTTAATCAATGCCATGGAGGGGACAGATGTGAGTGATCTTGAATGTAGGGATCTGCTACTGTACCAGGTAGCTCCTGACATTGCTCTGTAGAGAATAGATATATTGCTCGATTATGATAGATGCATTCTGATCGGCTAAATCTGTGGAGGATCAGCAAAGGAGCAAGCTTTCCTTCCACCTCATGAGTCTTGATCTATGGTGATCCTCGTCTACTCTCCCTGTAAGTCATGGAACTTCCATAGTACTATGAAAGCTAATCACGATCTCAAAAATGCATCATTGAAACGCATCACCTCTTGTATCAATAAAACATGAATGCATCCTGCAACATGTTCTGTTATTAAATCTCAAGCACGTAGATCTTGGGTGTATACCTGTTCTTCCCCATGTCCTTCGCCACACCCATTACCCCATCCAGTCATGCATCAAACATACAAAGCCATATGTTGTACCACTCGACATGTAATCTCTGATTTATGCTCCCTAGATGTCTTCTGAATGGACCATGCCTGAGCAAAAAGCCTTCCTCATGGAAGAGCTTGTCACATTCAAATGTATTGGCAGCAAGCATTATACCAAGCATTGGCCAACTCTCTTCCACAAATGGTCAGAGAAGTGGCCCAAACGTTTGACTACACTACCAGGTATTCCTGATGATGCTGAACTTGCTGGCCAGCAGAAAGAGACACTGACCATGGCCATTTCGAAGCGCCATAAACAGCTTCGTGCTTGGATGCACTGGAATGCAGGGACCAGGCAAAATCGCTCCATTAACAGTAAGACCATGAGCATTGTCAATGCTCTCCTGAAGCCCAAGATATGCATCAAAAAGCCCTGGGAGATCTACTCAAAGTGCTACTTCTCACTCCGCATCCAGCCTACTATCCCAACTAGCACCCCAATCACTAAAGTCAATAAGAAAATTTGTCAACTCTTTGAGGATGAGTTAGCTAAGATCAAGGAGGAGATTCATGCACTCTATGAACAACAAAAGCAAAGCCTCCAGCAACAGAGGAGCCACAATAAGGAGAGCGAGTCTGATGACGTCAAGTTAGATCCCTCAGTTATTCATAGGTATAAACTCCAGCATACTAACCTTGATCTGCACTGATGCTTCACTCTTGGACAGTAATGTCCAACAGTGTGGGGCTGCTCTTCAGTGAATCCTAGAGCATCTAAGCACCCAAACCAATAGATGGAGCTTCATGGTCTTGATGGGTGACCCCAATCCTCTTGATTCTGAAGGGGGAAACATTATCACAAGGTCAGTGTCTACTTGGAGTCCTGTCAAGCTCATAACTTACCAAATATTGATATAGTCTGCACGTTGGGCAAATGGAGAATGGACATGACTTTGCCAATGTGTACCCCAACTTTGACAGTGAGGTAGCACAGGCATATGGCAAGTGTCTGGCTGAAGTCTTTAGCGAGTTAATGGTTCTTCCTGTTGGTTAATTGTCACTTACCATTAGTAACTCAGATAATGAGTCCACAAGCAACATCATGGGCAACCCAGAGTCTGACAGTACCAAGCAGGGTAAAGGTGATGATGAGGGTGATGGCAACAATGACAATGATGACAAGGAACATGGAGATAACAGCAGCAATGACAATGATATGTCAGCTGGCATCGAGCCAAAGCAAGGTGAAGGAGGTCAGGGAGTGGAAGTAGACAACACCACTGAGAGTGCGGCAGATGTGGATGGAGGGTCAATCCCATTGGTGAGTTCTTATAGTGTTCCTCACATCCAAATGCAGTAATGCTGAGTCGTCTTGCAAACCAGCATCACACCACAACTGGCACACAATGTCTTGCGACATCTGACAATGGCATGTTCCCCATAAATGCCAGTATGCCAAATCTCAAGCCCACCTCCTCACCAATGCATCTTGCAACACCTACACTCCCTCTTACAATGTCTGTGCTCCCTCCTGCAATGCCTATGCTCCCTCTTGCAATACCTGTACTTTCTCTTGCCACCTTTGCACTGGCACATCTTGCAACATCCATGCCCCATCCTGCCATACTTCCACATGATCTTGCAACATCTGCTCAACATTTTGTGGCTCCCCCACAAGATCTTGCAATAGATGGATCTGATCCCTTTGGCACCACCAGTTCTTCCTTCACAGATCTCTTGTATAACAATACATGGCCTCTTTCTGGATTTGGGAACTCCTAGAATGGTGCATTTGCACCTGCATCACTTCAAGGTCTGACCACCTTGGAACCCCCATCATTGAACTATATGTTCTCCACCACCACTCCTATATGTTATGCATAGCATACAAAGAAGGTCTCAATACTAAGCTATCTACATAGGCGATGCTCATGAAGAGACTGACTTCTACACAGCATTGTGTTCTTGAGGACTAAGGATATTGAGGTGAGACTCAACCAAAGGCTAGGGATGAGACTTGACTAGATGCTAATATTGTGCAGATCAAGAGTGATGTTACAGGTATAGGAGGAAGATGTTTATACTAAAGAAAGGAGTGCATGGACCAACATGATGAGAAAGGAAAACTACTATACAAAGTAACAAACTTAATAGAATGCAGAGGAATATGACATCAATAAATGATAAAGAAGTGATGTCAGAGATCTAGAATAATGATGTTATTGATGACATCAAGAATCTAGAGTGGTTGAAGGGTAATGGAGTAAGGGCTAATGAGAAGAAGGAAGTGAAGCATAGTCGTAACTGTAGTATGCCAGGTATGATGAGTAGTGAAGGAGAAAAAGAGGAGAATGCAAGAGTGAAGGAGTAAAATTGTAACATTACCCCCATTGTACACTCGAATCCCTGATTCAATAATGATTCCTCATGTTGAGAAAGAATTAAGAGGAAGATGGCGAAGGTCCTCCATACATGGCTGCAGCCTGTGACAGGGAAAGACATTCAAAAGGACAATTATCCACAATGTGCCCAGCATGATCACAAACTCCACAGTTGTGGTGGGGGCAGATGACATCTGCATGTCCCCAGTTACAGCAGTAGTCACAGCAGATGGTAAGGCAAAGGCAAGTGGGATGGCTGGGCACAGATGTGTGACAATGAGGACAGGTGTAGTCTGGACAATCTTCGCGATAGTGGCCATTGCAATAACAGTGGAAGCATATGGTAGTAGCATCAGCAAGGGAAATGCAAAGACGATCGGGGCAAGGGAGGACATGGGAGGGAGAAGATAGAAAGTGTCAACTGTCTATGGTGAAGGTTTGTGGATAATTGGCAGAAATAGGGATTGTGTGGATGTAGTCGTCTTCATCATTGTCATCCAAGGAAGAGTTAATAGCAGTGGGGGTGTCTGCAGGAGGAGGGGAGGACAAGTGAGAGGAGAGGGGAGGAGGTACAGGGATAGGAGATTGGGAGTGAGGGCGAAGGAGAAGGAATTGTTCAAGACATTCAATGTAAGAGTCATGTTGGTTCTGTGGTAAAGAAAAATAGAGATGGCAAAAGGTAGGGTAAATAGTAGTAGGTGGAAGGTTTTCGATAAAGAAGGCGAAGCTGTGGGTATGGAGGATAGAGAGGATTCCAGTAGAAAGGGGTTTGAGAGCAAAGCATACAGGAGAAGTTGGGGTGTCCAAAGAGAGAAGATGATATGCTTGAGCAAGGCTGTGGAAGAGATGGATCAGTTCATGGATGATAGTGTCTTCCTGATACAAGGGGTCTTGTTCAAGTGCTAGGAGAAGATGTGGTGTGTCTATTACAGCAGCATAAAGAAGGTAAGCTATATTGGTGGGGAGGAATAGGGGAAAGACATGGCGATGGCATAGTGGAGAAGTCAGAGTGGATTGAGAAGAGGAGGAGAGTGAAGAGGAGAGGAAGGCCATCAGTCATGGTAAGGACAATCAGGAAATTTACAGAAACATGAATATTGAGCAATATGAGTCAGAACATCGAGGTGGGGATAGCATTTTTGAAATTGAGCTTGAATAAGGGTGGTGTGAACACGGATGATGGTGAGGAAGAGAGTGGAAAGGTTGGTGTTCATCTGTTGCAAGATACTCACAAAGAGACCGTTGAGCAAGGAGGAACATTTATATTAGAGATTATGGCATTGTTTATAGGCTGAAAGGATTAAGGTGGAGTGGTGGAGGTTGGATTCAGGTTTCCAGGTGTTTTCCACAGCAGAGTATCCTTTTCAGGATGTGAGGTATATGCAGCGGCTTTTCGGCCCTTTATGAGAGAGAATGGCTTCGACTTCATATTCTTCTTCATTATCTATAATGTCTGGTGGTGGTTTGGAAAGGGATGGTCCATATGCTTCAGTGAAGCGATAAGACAATAGAAGAGTGGTATGGAAAACATTGTGTACTTTCCAGGTATGCAGGAGTTTTAGTTGGTAGGTAAGGGGGGATAGAACATGGGTGATTTCAAAGGGACCCAGTCATTTGGGAGATAGTTTCTAAAAAGGGAGATAAAGATGGAGATTAGTTGCTTCTAACCACACCTTATTGCCTACTTCCCATGGCATGAATCAATGGGAAGATTGTTGGGTCATGAGGCATTGTGCAGAATCATGTGCAGTGAGAGCTTCTTTGCATGCTTCTTCAAGGGAGGAAAGGTGGTCTTCAAGTGCTGGAAGGAAGGTTTTTCTGAGAGATGGATAACCATGTGGTTCAAAGCCATAAAGGAGGAAGAATGGGGATTTTTTTGTGGAGTGATGCGGTGCAGAGTTATGATGGAATTCAGCAGAAGATAGAAACTGCACCCAGGAAGTAGGGTTGTTGGCACAGAAGATGTGGAGATAAGTCTCAAGTTCTTGATTGGTTCATTCAGTTTGACCATTGGTTTGGGGATAATAGGCAGTGGAGAGTTGTACATTGTATTTGAGTAGATAAGTGAGTTCTCTGGCAAATGCAGATGTGAATTGAGGACCACAGTCAGATATGAGAGTGTCATGTAAACCGAAGCATTTGAAGACATAGTCAAAGAAAAGTTGTGCGATTCCAGCTGCATTAATGGTTTTAGTACAAGGAATGAGGATTACCCCCTTTGTAAGGCTGTGGTCAACCACGACCAAGATAGAATCAAAGCTAGAGGAGGGGGGAAGGTCAGTGATGAGATCAATGGAGAGTTGGCAGAAGGGGAGGGTAGTGGAGGAGGGATGAGGGGTGAGGGGAGGGGAGGTGGGATGAGTGTTGATCTTGTTTTGTTGGCAGATAGCACATCTGTCAACAAAGTGTTTGACAAAGGAGGAAATGCCAGGCCACCAATAATCACATTCAAGGATTGCTTTGGTATGAAAGATGCCCATGTGACCAGAGAGGGGGGAGGAATGGATGACATGGAGAAGGGAGGAGCAATGGGAAGGGGGTACAAACATGCAACCTTTAAAATAGAGGTGGCCATTATCAAAGGACCAGTCAGAGAGAAAGAAACAAGAAAAGAGGGGGGAGTCTTCTTTGAGAGCAGAAAGGATGTGGAGAACAAAGAGATCAGAGGGGGTGGATTCTGCAATAGCAGAGGAAAGTTCAAAATCAAGGGCATTAATGATTACAGGGTCGAGAATGATGGAGGCATCTGTGTTGTCAAGGGAGATATCAGGGAAATCCTTGCAAGACAGAGCATTGGCGGGACCCATATGTGAGCCAGGGGTGATGACCCATTTGATGAAGAAGTCCTGTAAAAAGAGAGCCCAATGTGCTTGGCGATGAGAGAGTTTGTGAGGATCTTTGATATAAGAAAGGTTTTTGTGGTCAGTAATGATGGAAATGGAGAAGAGAGTGCCTTGGAGGTAATGTTTCCATTGAGAGAGGGCAAGGATAATGGCAAGGAGTTCACAATCATGTATATCATAGTTCTGTTTGGCAAGGAAGAAGATTTTGGAGAAATAGGCACAGGGGTGAAGATCTCCATTGGTGTCTTTGCATGAGAACAGCACTGGTGGTGAGGAGGGAGGCATCTGTCATGATAGAGAAGGGGTGAGAGGTGTCTGGGATGGAGAGGACAGGAGTGGAGGAGAAGATTGTTCAGAGGTGATCAAAGGTGTGTTGTTGAAGAGTGCCCCAGATCCATGGCTGATCCTTTTTAGTAAGGAAAGTGAGGAAAGTGAGGATGTTTGAATAGTTGGGGATGAATTTCCAATAGAAATTTGTGAATATGAGGAAGGATCATATGCCTTTAATGGAGGTAGGGGGTTTCCATGTGTCGATGGTGGTGAGTTTTACAGGGTCCATGCTGACATGTCCATTACCAATGATGAAGCTGAGATATTCCATGGAAAAGATGTTGAAGGTACATTTGGAAAGTTTAACTGAGAGACCATGTTCACGTAGGCATTGGAGGACATGACAGGTGTGTTCATGGTGGAGTTCTAAAGTTCCTGGAGTGTGGAGGCTGAGATCGTCCATATAGATCTTAAGCCATTGTTCCACATTCATGTTGGTGAAAATGTAGTTCATAAATGCTTGGAATGTGCTAGGGGCATTGCAGAAACCAAAGAATATAATGGTAGGTTCAAAGAGTCTGAGAGGGGTGATAAAGGCAGCTTTCCATTGATCTTCCTCTTTGATATGAATGTTATTGTATCTCCATTGTATGTCAAACTTGGTGAAATAGGTCTTTCATGTCATTGACCAGGTCTGAGATGAGAGGAAGTGGATAAGTGTTATGAATTGTGTGAGCATTTAGGTAGCGATAGTCCTGACAAGGGCGAAGGCCACCATCCTTCTTGGAAATGAAGAAGAATGGTGAGGCTTGAGGGGATTTGGATGGGACAATGTGACCAGTGGTGAGATGTTCCTTTACAAACGCTTTGCAAGATTCATGCTCTTTGGGATTGAGGGGATACACCTTAGCAATCTTTGGAACAAAGTCTTCCTTGAGTTTGATAGTATGGTCAAAGAGTCAATAAGGAGGGAGTTGGCTGTGGGTTGATTCAGAGAAAACATCAGCGAAGTTGGAGCAGAAGGCAGGGATAGAGATCTCTTTGGGTTGTTCAGCAATGGCAAGTTCTATGGATATAGTGACCTTGTTGATTTTTCTTCTTGGGGAGGATACTCACATAGTGTTACAGATGGTGATGTTGGGCCAGCACCCGACCTGTCTTTTTTCTTTCTAGATGCCCCCGACTCCCTGCCACTATGGGAGTTACTCATCAATGACGAAGGAATCTCCAACAAGCTGTGGGATCAGTTTGTAGGAGGGGCTCAACCTTCCTCTTGGCAACCTCCCTTCTGACAGATCTTCCCCTATTTTCCCCAATCATGGCTTCTCCCGCAATGGTGACGCACCCCTTCATCATCACCTCTTCTCTGATCATCGCTCCGAGCCTATGTGCTCACCAATCAATGGACACTGTCTGATGGTCAGCATTTCTCCTCTATCCTTCTTTGGACTTACCTCTTCAGTTGCCTTCTCTTATAGGCAATAGTTGCTATTCATAGTAGCTTTCCGATTAGATCTAGAGAAGCCTGCCCTTATCTAGATCCCCCATATATAAGTAGCTAGATTGCTTCATGTAATTCTAACCTTGATCTATACTATTCCATCACATTTTCTTGGTTCCATTCGATTGTGATCTCCATGTCATATAGATTATCCAATTCATGTCATCCTAAACTCTAGTGTTTCAGGGGCTCAGCCATAAACCTAGGAAGACTGCCAATTACCTAGGGCGACCAACCTCAGTGTCACCGTATCCCATAATAGGCCTAAGAAACCACATCACCTTAGGGAGGGATATAAGGCCCAGGCCACACTAGCTGGGTAGATTCCACCATAGCTTGGAGCATCCCCTGCTCAGCACTGCAAAGCATAACCAAGAGTTCTACACCTAGTAGGTGAGATTCTGAGAATGTTACCTTCTGTCTTCAAGACAGTCGAGACATCTTGATGCTGGTAGGAACCAGCTGATGTGATCCAGCATTACTTGCTACATCACAGTTGACATAACAAAAGATCAAGGTTATTCTGCTTTAGTGCTGCTGTGCCTAAAGTACCAGACTACCCTAAAAGAGGTAGAGCATCCAAGCTACTGGATGGTAGCAACTTGCCATCATGATGAGTCATTGGGGTCTTGGAAACCTCCTCGGAGATGAGGACACATAACCCTTGAACCCAAACTCCCCTCTTGCCAATCCCCCTCCCCAAGCTCTACGAGAACAAACCTACCACATATCTCACACCCATCACCACCACCCCTCAGGTTCAACTCCTTCCATCCCCATGCTCACTGGGACCCCATTGGATGCACCTACCCCACAGCTGTCCTCTGACCAGGAACAGAATCCCCCTTCCCCTCCCTTCCCCATCAACATAGAGCTCCCTGATCTCCAAGATGACAAAGAAGACGAAGAAGACATGGGAGAATTCAAAGCTACTCTCCCCAAAAAATTTAGTGGCAATGCCAAAGATGTCCAAAGATGGCTTATGGCCATGTTGGCTTACTTCACCCTTGCAGAAGATAAGATCAGGGACCAAGCCTGAGTTGTTATCTTCCTCAACTGAATATCTAAAGGCCAAGGAAAGGCCTTCACAGAGACATGGTTCAACAAGATCACCAATGGTGGCACCACATGGGATACAGTCTGTGACACCTTCAAGAGCACCTTTGTCCCTCAAGATTCCACTGCACACACACACATCTCACTTGTGAACCTCTGCCAGAATACCTGTGATATCAAAGGATTCAACAACTTCATCTCCACCTTCTCCCTCCTATCTATGAGATCCCAGATCTCCAATATTAATGCCCTCTCCAAATGGTTCCTTTGGGGCATTAATCCCGAGATTGCCATCCAACTCACCCTCTCCAGTATACTTAACTCCTCCAGAGTCACCATGGAAAAGATCTACTCAAAAGCTTCTGAGATCAAGGAAAGCCTTCGTCAAATCAAATCCATCAAGACAGGCCCCCAGGTTCTCTACAGTGGAGGGACTACTTGCCATGACCCCAATGCTATGGACATGGATCATCTTACCATCTCTCCCACAGAGCATGCAAAGCATTATAGGGAAGGTCACTGCTTTATCTGCAATAAGGAAGGCTGCTCCTCTTGTAACCATCCTGGTTATAGCAGCTCTTGCAAATCTAAAGGCCATCCCCCTCCACAAAACATCTGCTCTACCACCACCTCCTCCACTTGGACCTCTTCTGAGGCAGCCCTTGACAACTTCTTGGAGACTGTTACTCCTCAAAACCACGACCAGATGCTTTGCACCTGCACCACAGCACTGAACAACAAGATCACAGAAGATGGGCTCCCTCTTGAAGAAGAAGGACCCTTCACTACCTGGAGTGAGGACATCAACATCCTCATTGCCGATGAGCACCCTTCTGTTTCTTCCTTTGTTCCATCTTCTTAAAGGGGAGGGATGAGCCAACATCATCCCCTCCCTCAGTTACCTTAGCTCCTGTATTTATTTCTAGATTGAGACATAATGCTATTCATTTGCCACTCTCGATCTGGAAAAGAAGCAGGAAAATCATTGGAACAGAAGGATTGATAGACTGCAGAGCAACAGGGTGCTTCATCACAAAGCAGGCAGTGCAGAGGATGAAGCTGCTGGAATACAAGCTAGATACGCCACATTGGGCATATAACGTGGACAGAACAGAAAACAGGTCAGGACTTATCACCCATAAAACTAACATCATTATAGATTATGGAGGCATCAAAGAATGACAAGACTTTCTAATCCTCAATTGTGGCAAGGATGAAATCATCCTAGGAATGCCATGGTTCCAGGCAATCAACCCAGAGATTAACTGGACTGAAGGATGGGTAACTATAGTGCTGTCCAAATACAAGTGGACCTGAACCAATGCACCCAGGATCCTGGAACAAAGGTATCTGTTATGTTTTCTTGACTATGATGACAGGTACAATATTGAAGACAAACTGGTCAAGAAGTTCACACAATGGGCCCTGGCGGAACAGTACCACTTTATGCTCAAGCACAGGGAAGGACCAGAACATTGGGTCAGGAAGACCACCATTTCAATGACTTTGGCACAACAAGCAGAGAAGGCCACTGTCGCACTACTGACAGCATTCGAGGAGTTCACCAGTGTCTTCATGGAGAAGACAAACTCCTCTCTGCCCCCATCCAGGTCATATGATCACATGATCAAACTGAAGGACTTTTTCATACCAAAACAGGCCAAGACATATCCCCTAAGCCCTCCTGAACAGGAGGCCTGTAGGGAATTCATAGAGGAACATCTCAAATCAGGCAAGATCTCCCCCTCAAAATCCCCACAAGCTTCTTCTTTCTTCTTTGTCAAGAAAAAGGATGGAAAGCTCCGCCCCTGCCAAGACTACTGGTACCTTAACAAGCACACCATCAAGAATGCCTACCCCTTACCACTTATCTCTGATCTCATAGATAAGCTTAAGGGATTGTTGATCTTTACCAAGTTCAATGTTAGGTGGGGATACAACAATGTGCAGATCAAGAAGGAAGACCAGTGGAAGGCAGCCTTTATTACTCCCCAGGGGCTTTTCAAACCAAATGTCATGTTCTTTGGAATGTGCAATTCTCCCACAACATTCCAAGCCTTCATGGATGACCTCTTTGCCAACTATATCACTGAAGGATGGCTCATTATTTACATGGACGACCTCCTCATCCACTCCTCTGACCAGGCCACTCACGACAAACAAACCTGGAAGGCTCTGCAATGATTTGCAGAACAGGAAATGTATCTCAAGCTGGAAAAGTGCACCTTCTCCACCTCCAAAGTCAACTACCTTGGTATGGTAGTTGGGAAGGGTGGGGTTCGCATGGACCCAGTCAAGCTGGATGCCATCAAGCAATAGAAGACCCCCAAGGGAGTGAAACCCATTCACTCCTTGCTCGGATTCTGCAACTTCTACTGGAAGTTCATACCATCTTTCTCAGACATTGCTCAACCTCTCCTAGACCTCATCAAATCTTTCACCCCCTGGACGTGGGGGCCAGCCCAGGAAACGTCATTTCGCACTCTTTAGGTAGCTTTCACAAAACAGCCTGTCCTAGCCTTCCCAGACAGCATGAAATCCTTCACCCTCATGATGGATGCCCCACTGACTGCCTCTGGAGCGGTCCTCATGCAGTCAAATTTGAACAGAGATCTCCAACCCTGCAGATATTTATCCCAGTCATTCTTCCTGGCTGAATAAAACTATGACATTTTCAATCAGGAACTTCTGGCCATAATCCGAGGGCTCGAAGAATGGAGGCAGTATCTCCTTGGGTCCCCCCATGTGGTGATGGTTCTTACCGATCATAAAAACCTAACATACTTCAAGGAACCATGCAAGCTGTTCCAATGACAGGCTCAGTGGTTATTATTTTTACAGGACTTTGATATAGTATACAAAGCCCTCCCCAGTACCCAAATGGCCCCTGTGGATGCACCTTTCCACAGGGATGATATCAACACCTCCAGTGATAACACAGATGTGCAACTACTTCCTTTGGAAGCCTTTGATCATCAGATCAATCAAATTGACATTGCTCTGCAAGACAAGATCGCCTCCTCCACCCCCTCCAATTCCTTGGTTCTTCAGGCTCTCTCTACCATGGAAAAGGAAAAGCCACTCTTTGGTTGTTCCCACCTTGAGGAATGGACCTTTACTGGCAGGAAGCTATACTTCTGCAACCACTTGTATATACCTGCTGATGCCTGACATGCACTCATGCAGGAGCTCCACGACTCCCCCACAGGTGGCCATGAAGGTTACCTCTGGACCATTGCCAGGATCTCCCAGGATTATTGGTGGCCCAGCCTTTCTACATTCATCTGGAAGTATATCTCCAGATGTGCTGTTTGCCAGGCAAACAAAGTCAACACCCACCCCACTGTACCCCCAGTCACACCTGTCTCTGTCGCCGCCACCCACCCCTTCCAACACCTGTCTGTGGACCTCATCACAGACCTCCCCCCTGTCTCCAGTTTCGACTCTATCATGGTCATGGTCAACCATGGCCTTAGTAAGGGGGTAATTCTCTGCCCTTGCTTGAAAACTATGGATGTGGCCAGCATCGCCAAACTCTTTTTCAAGAATGTATTCAAACAATACAGTCTCCACGAAAAGCTCATCTCTGACCAGGGACCACAATTTGCCTCTGCTTTCGCACATGAACTGGCATGCTTCCTGAACTATGATCTGGCCCTGTCAACTGCATACCACCCCCAGACTGATGGAGAAACAGAACGGTATAACCAGGAACTCGAAACATATCTTTGAATCTTCTGTGATGCCCAACCACACAAATGGCTCAAGAATCTCCATCTCGCAGAATTCTCACACAACTCAGCCACACACTCAGTCACTGGCAAAACTCCGTTTTCTCTTATTCTGGGGTATGAACCCTGGTCTTACCCCCCACTTGGGAAGACCTTCCTTCCTGCACTGGAGACCAGACTCTCCCAACTGGATGAAGCCCAGAAGGAAGCTGAAGCCACACACAGACTCACACAGCAACACATGAAGGAATGGACCTTCTCTTGCTTCTCCCCCTGGAAAGTTGGGAATAAGATTTGGCTGGAAGCTAAAAACCTTAAATTGCAAGTCCCCTCCCGGAAACTGGCGGCCAAATGCACTGGCCCATTTGAGATCACCAAAGTTATCTCCATGGTCGCATACTGCCTCAAACTCTCCAAGACCTGGAAGATCCACGATGTCTTCCATGCCTCTCTCCTATTATCATACAAGGAGACTCCTGAACACAGCCCCAACTTCTCACAGCCATCTCCAGATCTAATTGAAATGGAAAAGGAATATGAAATCGAGAAGATCATCAACCACTGGGGAATGCTGAGATAAAGGCAATACCTAATTCACTGGAAAGGCTATTCCAATGCCAAACAGACTTGGAAGGCAGAAGGAAACCTTGGCAATGCCACTGCCCTCCTCAAGGAGTATAAAAGACTGCATGGATTATAAGGCTCAATGGCATGTCCACCCTCCAGTCTCTTCTTGTCACCATCTCCCACATCTCTCAAGCCCTCATCCAAGCCTGTCTCCAAGTCCAATACCCCAATCTAGACATTCCAAGGCACACCGCAGAACACTCCTGCTTCTGTTGCATCATCTCCTACCCCTATCATTGGGACTACTAGCCAATGACCCTCACCCTGTTCCCCATCCACCTCAGAAGACTCTCGGTCTTTGCCTATTGCCTCTTTTATGCATCTCTACTTGAGAACCCACAGATGTTCCAGACCTTCAAGGACCTTCCCTTCTCCACCACTGACAACTCGGTCATCTATGTCGCCAAGTTGTTCCAAGCATACTCAGTCCTTCACACCCTTCTCACTAGGGCCACCTGGTGCTCAGCAAGTGCCCCTAACCCCCTCTTCTCAGCCATCTCTAAGAACCCCTCTATCATCATTGGTCTCAAATAGGGACTATCCACTGTGCGAGAACTCACCCTCGACCTTTTATATATCGAGGGATTCAATTTCTCCATCTTCCTTCTCCCAGAAGAACTCATTGATGCCATCCTACTTCCCATCCTTTCCGCTCTTTCAGAGAAAGAAAGAGACTCCTTCAATGATCGACCCATATTCCCTGGAGAACTCCACTCTCACCATACCTATGCTCTTCACTCTATCAGCAGAAGCAGAAGCCCTGCTGAAGACCATCCAGGAACTAGAGGATCTTCTCAAGAGTTGGACTCTGACTCCACCTGTGTCCCCACTCAACCTTCCACCCCAGAACCTGTCTCTCCTGCCCCCCTCCTACCATCCAATGGAGGATGTCCTCCCAGTTCCTCCCACACCCTGCACCACCAGGGAGCAGTCATTTTCAGAGCAGGGATACCCCCTATCCCCTCCTCCAGATGCCTTTGCCCCATACTGGCATGAGCTTCAAAGAGGAGCATTGACTCTCCTGCCATTCCTATGGAATCCCTATTGATTCCCCTTACTGTTGGAAATGCAACAAATGCCTCAGGCCTGGATGTTGGTACCCATCCCTCATAAGACCTACCCTCTCCCCCTCCCATTTCTGTTAGACCCCATGGTTTCCCCCTCCCCACTCCTCCCTGCTGCTTCAAGTGCAATGCCCCCAGATACTTTAGATTCGAGTGTCCTCAATACCACTGTCTCCTTTGTGATCTCTCAGCCCCTGGACATCCATAGTATCATTGCCCAGAACTACGATGCTCTCACTGCAATTTCCAGGGCCACTCCTGCTCTTGCTGCCCCTCCCCAGACCCCTTCTTCTCCTAGGATTGGGACCTCACCTCCTATGAGGAGAACCCTGGTGACAGCAGCTCTTGAGGAGTCTGAGCTGGAGCTTCAGATGTATGAGGAGGGTAATGTTACAGATGGTGACATCAGGCCAGCACCTGACCTGTCTTTTTCCTTTCCAGATGCCCCCAACTCCCTGCCACTGTGGGAGTTACTCATCAACAACAAGGGAATCTCCGATGAGCTGTGGAATCAGTTTGTAGGAGGAGCTCAACCTTCCTCTTGGCAACCTCCCTTCTGATGGATTTTCTCCTATTCTCCCCAATCATGGCTTCTCCTGCAATGGTGATGCACCCTCTCATCATTGCCCCTTCTCCAATCATCACTCCAAGCCTATGTGCTCACTGATCAATGGACACCATCTGATGGTCAGCATTTCTCCTCTATCCTTCTTTGGACTTACCTCTTCAGTTGCCTTCTCTGATAGGCAATAGTTGCTATATGTAGTAGCTTCCCAATTAGATCTAGAGAAGCCTGCCCTTATCTAGATCCCCCATATATAAGTAGCTAGATTGCTTCATGTACCTCTAACCTTGATCTATGCTACAGTATTCCATCACATCTTCTTGGTTCCATTTGATTGCAATCTCTGCATCATATAGATCATCCAATCCACATCATCCTAAACTCCAGTGTTTCAGGGGCTCAGCTGTAAACCTAGGAAGACTGCCAATTACCTAGGGCAACTGACCTCAGTGTTGCCATATCCTGTAATGGGCCTAAGGAACTGCATCACCTTAGGGAGGAATATGAGGCCCAGGCCACACCAGCCAGGTAGATTCTGCCATAGCTTGGAGCATCCCCTGCTCAGCACCACGAAGTGTAACCAAGAGTTCTACACCTAGTAGGTGAGGTTCCAAGAACGTTACCTTCTGTCTTCAAGACAGTTGAGATACCTTGGTGCTGGTAGGAACCAGCTGACATGATCCAGCATTACTTGCTACATCACAGTTGACATAACACATAGAGACCTCTCAACCTGAGGAGAAAAATCAATAGAGAAGTTTACCCAGTCAATGATGGGGTTCCACTTCTTAAGCCAGGGCATGCTGAGGATGATCTGGGGGCAAGAGAGATGAATGACCATGAATTTAACTGTGTCAGAGAAAGAACCAGAGTTGAAAGTGATGGAGGAAGTCCAATGGATAGTTCCTTTGGTGTTAGGGATTCCATCTACGTTGAACGCAATAACTGGGAAGGAAAGAGGAACCAGCTTGAAGATTCCTTTTGGAAGGAGGCAAGGGTCAATGAAATTTCTGGTGGCTCCAGAGTCAATGAGAGCAAGAGTGTCAATGATTTTTTGACCATGTAGCGAAACAGGAATACGCATACTTCTATTTGCTTGGGATGCTATGAGTATATGGTTCAATGATAAGGAAGAAGATGTCAAGGTGGCTTCCCTTCTTAAAAATCCTGTACTTTCTGGACTCTGATGGAATAGATGGATACTTTGGCTAGTTCCTCAGGTTCTTTGTAACACATCTTTAGTGTGGAGAAGATCTTGTCATCACTCTTTCTGGAAGTTTTCAAGGAGTTGACATATTCATCAAGTTTGGTCTGTTGTGTCTTTTTAGGGGGGGTTGGGGAAGGGAAAGAAGTCTCTGCATTGTGAATGTTCTGGGTAGAACTAGTATGATGTGGGGTGGAGGGAAATGCTTTGCAATTGTTGGCATTGTGGCCTTTGCAATGGCAGTGAAGGCATAGACCTTCTTTAAAGCATCAGGCTTGTTCAGTGGGGGTGAGTTTGGCAACAGTGAGAGCATCAACATCCATGGCATTGGGGTCTTTCTGAGGTCGAGGGGTGAAGGATGAGGCTTGGGGATGGCCTCCTCTAAGGGCTTGGATATGTTGCTTCTGAGCATGGAAGGTCTTTGCATGATTAATCCAGTCTTTGATTGTCGTGGGGATGGGAGTCATAGAGAGGATCATGATGGCAATACGTTGATCCAATCCAAGGAAGAATTGGTCAATGAGGGTTATGTCATCAGTGATTCCCATCTTTGAGACAAGGTTCTGGAAGTTGGTGATGTATTGTTGGAATCCATCATCAGAAGTTCCATCAGGGCATTTGTTGGATTTCTGAACAAGTTTTGATAACTCAAGGCAGGTGGTGGCTTTGGTGTCAAAGGGATAGAATGTGGTTTCAAAGTTCTCAGCGAACTTCTCAAAGGTTTTCTCTGCTGTGAGGATGAAAGCATCTGTGAGTTTATCGTACCATATCTCAGCAAAGTTAGCTCCTTGTCCTTCACTCATCTTGTTCAAGGTGGTGGTCACCTTGCCTTCATCAGAGGAGTAAAGGGTGGAGTTGAGAATGAAGTAGGCCTTCATGGCCTTGATCCATCAAGATGTGTCTGTGGATTTTCCAGAGAAATCAGCGGGGAGGGCCACTTTGAGCTTGGTTCTGGAGGACATGGTTGGTGTTGGTGATGTGGTGGATGGTGCTACTGGTGGTGTGGTTTTTGGTCTGGGGGTACAAGGTTTGGTGACTGGAGGTATAAAGGGTCAAGGGTTACTCAAGGTACTAGGGGGTTCATTTTAAATGCTGGTGATTTCACTGGGAATACTAGGGGTTGGGGGTTGAGATGGAGCATCGACTTCGATGTCTGAGAGATTGTCACCTCCAAAGGCTGAGAAGAATCCTTTGCAAGAGCTCATGATGACAGTGGTGGGGTCCTACACCTAAAGAGGTGGAATCAGGGTTACTCTTGATCTTTTGTTACACATAGTGTACAAAGGAGGTCTTGATACTAAGCTATCTACATAGGCAATGCTCATGAAGAGACCAACTTCTACACAGCATTGTGTTCTCAAGGACTAAGGATGTCGAGGCAAAGCTTGACCTAAGGCTAGGACAAAGGACTAAGGATGTTGAGGTGAGACTCAACCAAAGGCTAGGGATGAGACCTGACTAGACACTAATATTGTGCAGATCAAGAGTGATGTTATAGATACAGGAGGAAGGTATTTATACTAAAGAAAAGGAGTGCACAGACCAACACAATGAGAAAGGAAAACTACTATACAAAGTAATGAACTTAATAGAATGCAGAGGAATATGACATCAATAAATGATAAAGAAGTGATATCAGAGGTCTAGAATAATGATGTCATTGATGACATCAAGAATCTAGAGTGGTTGAAGGGTAATGGAGTAAGGGCTAATGAGAAGAAGGAAGTGAAGCATAGTTGTAACTGTAGTATGCCAGGTATGATGAGTAGTGAAGGAGGAAAAGAGGAGAATGCAAGGGTAAAGGAGTAAAATTGTAATACTATGTCTTGGCCTGCCATCACCTTAAATTCAGTGAGTGGTTGTAGTGACCTTACTCAAGGTCTTAGCTTGCAACCATTCACTCTACCACAATTCAATTTCAATCCTAGAGTGCAATTTAATCTTCCTACACTGACAGGCACGACTTCACCCACACTGCAATCTCTCACTCCAGAGCAAACTGCACCACCACCATCCGATTCTCACAGTCCCCTGATCAATATTGCTGTTCAGCCAGCAATGCCACTTCCCCCCACTGAGCCCAGCATTGTCAATATTCCTGCTCCCATAGCTCTGGCAAAAGATGGTGCAGCCTCTGCTTCTCTTGGGAGGTCAAAGTGAAAACCTGTCCCATCCCTGCATGAGCAGCATGACAATGCTATTGGAAAAGAGAGCATAACTCCTGCACCAGTGAAAAATGGCAAAGGTAAGAAGGTGAAGGGCAAACAAGCAGTGGATGCTGATATTGGGGACATTGATGTTAATGTACCCAAGATCAAGTAAGTTTGTTTGTTTTCTCCCCTGTCACCAATTTGTTAAGCGATTGCAGGAAACACAAGGCTGCGAAGTGAAACCATCATACATTTATCATATCTACTTCTTGTGTCACAGTTCAACACCTGTACATAATTTTGTACTACTAGTAGTTGGCCTAGTGAAATTTATCTCCTATAATGCAAAGTGGCAGGCAAAGGAATGATGGTATTGCAAGATCATGTGATCATATCATATTGCAAAGGGGTGGGACAATGGATGGTATTGCAAATGGGCAGGGCAGCAAGATGGATAGCAGGAGGATATTACAATGTGAAATGGGATTTTTTGCAAAGAGTGGGGCAATCACATAGTACTAGGGTGTTGCAAAAGGGTAGGTAATTGTGTGATATTGCAAAGAGGGGGGGGAGGACAGTATTGCAAAGTGGTGGGTAATCATGCAAGGTATTGCAAAAGGGCAGGTAATCACACAATATTGCAAAGAAGGGGGAAGGAGGATGGTATTGCAAAAGGGTGGGTAATCACATGAGGTATTGCAAAAGGGCAGGCAATCACACGGTATTGCAAAGAAGGGGGGAGGAGGACAGTATTGCAAAATGGGGGTAATCATGCAAGGTATTGCAAAAGGGCAAGTAATTGTGCAATATTGCAAAGAAGGGGGGAGGAGAACAGTATTGCAAAAGGGTGGGTAATCGTGTAAGGTATTGCAAAAGGGCAGGCAATCACACAGTATTGCAAAGGAGGGGGGAGGAGGATGGTATTGCAAAAGGGGGGTAATTGCACAAGGTATTGCAAAAGGGCAGGTAATCACACAATATTGCAAAGAAGAGGGGAGGAGAACAGTATTGCAATAGGACAGGTAATGTAATTGTCTTGCAAAAGGGCAAGTAATCCCACATATTGCAAAGAGGTAGGCAGCAGGAGGGTATTGCAAAGGGCAAGTAATCATACAGTATTGCAAAGACTTGGAAGGGAGAAGCAGGTCAGTATTGAAATGGGATGGGCAACATGCTTGTCTTGCAAAAGGGCAGGTAGTCACACATATAGCAAAGGGGTGGGCAATTATGCGGTACTGCAAAGAAGGGGAAAATGGGACAGCATTGAAACAGGATGGGCAATGCGCTTGTCTTGCAAAAGGGCTGGTAGTTGCACATATAGCAAAGCAGTGGGGGGCAGGAGGATATTGCAAAAGGGCAGGCAATTGCATAGTATTGCAAAGGGGCAGGCAATGAGATGGTGTTACAAGTGAGTGGGGACAGGCAATGGCCAGTTTTGCAAAGAGGTGGTATGGCAACACAGTGGCATGTTGTACATATCATATTGCAAAGGGCTGGCATCAGGACAGTATTGCAATGGTATTGCAACTAAAACACTAGACAGTATTGTAAAGTGTGCTGGACCAAAAGAAATGTATTGCAAAGTTCTACAATGAGTGTGACAATTGCTTTTCATGCAATATTGTACATTGGATCATTACCATAGAATTATGCAACAACTTTCCAGTATAGCCTGTTGAGCAGTATCTCAATGATGAATTTATTTTGGAGGAATTTCCTAATCACATCTCTGGTGGACATTGTAAGTGAAATGAAAGTGTTATAATGGATGCCAACAATGCTACAAGACACAACACTTGGTTTTTTAATTTTACCTAGCTATTATATCATCAGTAAATTTACAGTCATTTTTATTTGGCTTAATCAACTTATTTGATTGACCTATGGTATCAATGCTATGTTATGAGACAAATTAGAAATGGGAAGCAACAAAAAGCCAAATAAAGACGACTTTAAATTTACTAATGTGTGCAGATATCACGGACAGCCTTGAATCATTCCGAAATCATATCACTATATAAATGGACATAGCCGGACACCAGCATTTATGACTGGTCACGCACAGACACAAATAAACCGAACTGAGAATAGCGAGTTTTCACTGGGAATCAGGGTTCTAGATGTCCACAAATGGAGAAAAAAAATTTCCACAAGCACTGCATAGGCTGGGCTTGTGCCCCACCCGACTTGACCGGTGACCTCGGGGTTCCCCGGTTAGCAGTAGGGGCGCTTGTTTGCCAGGAGTTGAAACATGTATAAAGACAGACGAATATCCTCCGTAGGTCTGGCACCGTCGCACCCCTCACATGATGTCTAACAGCACGATTATAGCTACTTTAGCGCTTTGCTCTGCCGTCGTTCTATACATTGGAAGGCGAGCTTCTTGGAGTCGATCTTCTTACCCATTGCCCCCTGGACCTCCTGGAATACCATGGGTTGGCAACGTTATCGGAATTGACGCCGGTGCCCCATGGAAAACATATACCGAGTGGGCAAAAAAATACGGTGGATTGCGACATGTTCAGTTCTACATCATCTGCTCATCCCGGTGTCCATGTAGGGGATATTGTTTATTGTCAACTGTTCGGAAAGGATATAATCATCATTAATTCGGAAATGACTGCAAAAGACTTGCTTGAGAACCGATCCAGGAACTACTCAGACCGTCCATACCTGATCACCAATGAAATGTCAGTGCGTCGTTTCTTATCCGAATACTGCTGATCTCAATCTGCTATTTAAGGTGTGGCCTGGATTTTCATACCGCTGCATTGCCTTATGGTGATCTATGGCGATTTCATAGGCGGTTTCTTCACCAGACATTTCGACTCGGCGTAGTATCAAGATTTTTGCCCTTGCAACACCGCAAGGCATGTCATCTCCTCTGGCAGTTATCCAATACCCCCGAGCAACTCAATGATCACGTGTTCGAGTAAGTGTATGAGAATGCATGCGGTGACGGACCAACTTAATTCTCCATCGAGATATGCGGCGTCGATCATTCTCAATAGCACGTATGACTACGATCCAGCATGTCGAAATGATGAACTCATCGAAATGCTGGAAAACGCGTTGAGTGTGTTTGTACTTGCTGCGCGTCCTGATGTTTCCGCTGTGGCTGGCGCCTTTCCTCCTTGTGAGTCGATCATATTTTCTGATATGTTCGACCCACGAGATGAATCTGTCGAAAAGTGCTCCGTCTCCCGACATGGTTCCCTGGCATGTCATTTAAAGGGCAGATGGCGCTGGCCCGAGTGTTTGCGAAACAGTATCTTCAAAGACCATTTGAGCACTCTCTTCAACGGGTAGTAGATTATTTCAATCATCGATCTCGTGCACACGCTGAATAATTACATTCGCTAGGTGGGCAGTAGCATGGCACCGTCGATGATAAATGATGCATTGCGATATATGGAAAAGAAAGGGACTTCACCTGAAGAATCATGGATGGAAATCTTCAAGAATACAGCTGGGAGCGCGCTTGTAGGTGCGACGCTCAAGTGCCTCGTGAGATCCTTTGCTCATTTATGCTATCCAACTTCTCAGCTGCGGCAGAAACTGTACGTGACATAATGTCCTCATGATGATCACATCAATAACAATATGAAACAGTCCCACTCGTTCTTGATGATGTTCTTTCTTGTGATGGTGTTAAACCCGGGAGCGCAGCAAAAAGCGCAAGCACAAATCGATGCTGTTGTGGGGAAGGCTAAGTTGCCGACAATAGATGATCGACCGTCGCTGCCCTTTGTGGATGCCATCCTATGGGAGACGTTCAGGTACTTACCCATCCTCCCTCTATGTAGGTGATCCTGTCCGTTGGTTAGTTTTTCTTGCTGATTTTTCTTGCATCACGTAGCGGTTCCACATGCCGCTGTGGACGACGACGTGTATAGTGGATTCCATATTCCAAAAGGTGAATTATCGGCAGTCTCCTTAGTCGACCGAGAGTCCATTGATGCCCGCTTTCAGGTGCTATCCTCTTGGCGAATGTATGGTTCGTGCTTCTACATTCTTTTGTGACAGATTTCTACGATTGATCCTACTAGGTCGATGACACATGACGAAACTAGGTTTCCTAACGCACACACGTTCTTACCCGAGCGATTCCTCAACGATGATGGTTCCCTGAAAACTAACCAGATCGAACACATCGCGTTTGGATTTGGTCGACGGATCTGTGTCGGGAGACACTTTGCGGACACGTCGGTATGGTCTGTTATCGCCAAGGTGTTGGCCGTGTTCAAGATATCGAAGGCCCTGGATGAGAATGGTATGGAGATCCCAGTGGAACCGAGATTTTCGAGTGGAGTTACGATGTGAGTGATCAATGCAAGACAGACATTATTCTTTTTTTTTGGTCTTTGATGTGCTGCTGATTATCGCTTGCATAGGCATCCTCTTCCATTTGGGTGCAGGATCGTGTCCAGGATTCCAGGGATGGACACTCAGAAATTGGAGGAGTTGATTGCTGCTAGCACTGCTTAACCTGGCCTTTCTACCTCTGCCACGATTGTATCGTTGGTTATCAATCTCTTACATTCGGAAACATGTACAAGTAGTCATCGTTCGACATATGCTAGCTAAGGAGTGTTTTGGCGGGCTATGGTAAAAGACGCCATCGGACTCCGACGGGAACCTGCATGTGATGACTTATAATATATGCCATCTCGTGACTCGTCCTACTTGACTACGTCTTTGCCCACCAACAAGGACCTGTTCTAAATTCGCTTCGTCATGTTGTTTCTTACCGCAACGTAGAACCCAACGGGGATCTGCCTCAGTCTGAGGGCGGCGCCCGTTGCGTGAACGTCTGTCCCAAGTATACGACGATCACCCAAGCTCGTTGTTGGACCGTATCAAGGAATCGGAAATACATTCAGTCTTCGTCGTTAACCGTCGACCCGGAATTTTCTTTTTTTTCTTTCTTTCCAAATTCAACTCATCTGATCTATCTCGCTCCCGATCATGATGCGATAGCTGCGTCTCGGCGTTAAAATGTGCCCCATGAAGCTGTATTCATCCATGAAACCAGCTAGGAAGGGGAAGAAAAGAGCACAGGAAAAATATCTAGTGGGACTTCATCAACACGAAAAGGATGAGAATGTGAGTGGTCGATCGAATCGCACCCGTAAACCTCTCAGCAATGTAGCGACAGTAGCTACTAGCTCGGTACACACCGGCATGGGCGCACCCGGAAGCTCGTAAGACGGAAGCGCG
>JBBPUP010000386.1:5030-23419 GCA_038094735.1 Exsudoporus floridanus
TTAAAGTGTCCTCGTTTTAAGCCCGCCACCACCTCAGTGCTACAGGTACACCTGTCTTACCAAAAATTCAGGTGACAATGTTGATCTCCTTACCTTGAATATTGCGTCGTGTCAACAGGTGACAGAACTTGCAGCTCAGAAAGCTATGACATACAGAGGGATCATATTGAACCATTTGGAACCTACATGACGAAAAGTGAGTATCTCACACATGTATCAGGGTTCTCTTCCTGGATTGCCCCCTTCCACTGACTTGTCTTCGGTATGCTCTCTCCCTTTGTCCAACCACCACCAGACGTCTGCGAACACAAAGTTGATGCACGAGACAAGGAATTCCCTACCAAGGCAACCCCACCACTGGTGTAAACACTCCCACCTCTATTCAGTGATGTGCGCCACAAGACGATGGACTGAAAGCGAGCGCTTAAGGACACGTTTTACACTCTTGGCTAATAGACATCGTCATGGGGACCACCGCAATAACCATTTTCGCCCACTGGTAGAGAGCACAAGGTGTCGTACACAAGCTTGAATGCCCGTCGACCTTTCCGACAAACTCCGTAAGTATTCAGTCATAGAGCGATGATATAATTCGCTCAAGTACGCACAACTTCTCGGGCTCGAATATGGGGTTTAGATGGCCTTACCATCGTAGAACCACTGACAGGCGAGACGTACGGGCAAGTCCCCGAAAAACTGGAGTTGCATGTTTGTGTACTACTGCAGTAGTACTGTCAGTCTCCTCTTCCGCTGGCCCACCTTGATCGGTATTATTGGCCGACTTCGTTAACTCGGAAATGAATGGGTGGGGACCGTGTCTGGTACTTATCAAAAACATTGGAATTAACAAAGACGTGGTGGCCAACCGACTATACAACCCTCCAGAGACGATATGAAAACCAATTTTATGAAAACACCGGCCAAAAGCACAACCACAAGTCCAGAGCCATGTACAACCATGGGTATACAGTGTTATTCCATCAGAGTCCTTCAATCCAAAGAGCACGCTGTATTGCCTAGGGCAGTAACAGCCACCGCGCGAGAAGGTTGGGGAAATTGAGTGTCCCCAGACCAGTCACAGGGTCCCATCCATCCGTCGCGTTGTACCCCGCAGTACCGCAGCCGGGATTGGTGCCCTCAGTAATATCGTTGAAGGCGCCAGCAAACCCGGAGGAGTAGATCTAGAGGGATTAGGGTCCTTGTTCATCGTACCTCGTCACATGGAGCTTACCGTTGGATTGATGAAACCAATAGGTCCCTTTCCAGCAGCAATGCGGGCATCGTTAATCATGGTGAAGATGGCTCCGCTGACTGGAGAGGAGCACGATGTTCCGTAGACGAGCTCAAATTCACCGTCGATCTATGGATTGGACAGAGACTGTGAACACGAAGCTACAGGAACAGGTCTGGCACATACTGCGACAACGTAATTTGCCCCATTGGCTGAGATGTCAGGGTATGCCCGAGACTGAAATGGGCTCTTAGCACGGGACGCTACCGGACCTGAAACACAAGAAAAGCCGTACCATTCCAGTGGAATTCCAGATCGTAGAAGGATAGTTCGGGTAGTAATGGGTCAAATAATAGTCCACGGCATTCTTCTGGTAGTCGGGCATCGCGAAATAGTTGCTGAATCCACCCCCGGAGTATATCACTTCCATGCATGCCATCTCTGGCTCGAATACGGTTGCGTTGGGTTTGACCATCGTAGCACCAACTGATGTGACGTATGGACAAGTCCCAGGGAACGTGGGGTTGAAGATTTGTCCACCGGCGGTTTGCGTACCTAGCAGCTCGTGATGAGGTAGCCGTCCGATGGGACATCAAGCGAACAGTCCTCACCGTTGGGATTCAGACAGAGGTTGCCGCCGCCTGCCACACCATCATCTCCGGAGCTGTACAGAATCGTGATACCCATCAGTCCGAGCTTCGCGTACTCGGTGCACTGCCGCTCGGCGTAGAACGGGGTGAGATCGGCCTCGTTGTATCCATACGAAGTCGAAATCACGTAGGCAGGCTTCACAGTCCCACATGCCTCGGGACCTTTCAGTATATAAGATTACGATCAACAGCCTGAGGATAGGTAATCATACCAGCATAACCACCAGGTTGAGTGTCGGGATAAATACCATCTTGGCTAGGATCGTCACCGCCTTCGAAGGTACAATAGCTTCCATCGATGGCGTCGAGGAAATTGTTGAACGATGCACCTATCCAACCATGTCTGTCAAACATCCAAACTGATAAACTAGTGCACAAGCCTACCCTCTACCATGTCACCAGTTTGATAGAGTGTCACGGTTTGCTCGCCAGTGACCAACGACATGCCGTATTGCAGGTCCAGATCTGATTCCCCATTGTATTCGAAGCCCTCGTATGTCGTCTGTGCATAACCTACCAACAGATGTTTATTATCTAGGCGTCTAAACGTTCCCCGGTCCGGAAAACGGGTGCTTACCGCCGTCGATCGAAACCAAATATGGTTCCTTGCCAATAAGGTCTGTCGAGTAGTTCTGAGCGAACATCTGCAGATCGCTCTGCAGGTAAGCCTGAGGGGTATATTCCACTGCAAAACAAACAACCGATAACCCATGCATGAGCACAGGTCTCACGTATTTGTGAAAACGTTCGCTGACCGACGCCATAGCTGTTCTTGTCTGAAGCAATAGGTTCATAGAAAAGACCGTAGAGCGTCCGGAGGCAGATCGGAGTGATATACTCGTCACATTGCTCCAGCTCACCAATGACCTCCGAGACCGTCCCAGTCGTCTTTGGCTTGATGCCAACTCCTGGCTGCCCTATATCACGAGCTGGGGGTGTATTTTCATCGCCAGACCGACGAGTCAGCTTAGCGTCGAAATGCACAGAGGGAATAACGAAGTCGACATGGGGCCGGACGTGCTCGGGAAGATGATATTCCTCGCATGCTTTGGTATCCTCGCATCAGATTATCCAATCTCAACCGAGATTTTAACTCACCAATGTGCTCTTTGCCAGACATGTGTGTATACACGTTGTACACGGTGTTCATCAACTGTTCCGCTTCGCCGACAGTCGCATCCACCTGAATCCATCCCTTGGTACGACTCAATGCAATCCGCTCCTCCTCGATGCCGCTCACGATGAGCCAGTTGCGGACAGTGTCGATGGTTTCGTCGCTCGGCGCAAACGTACGTGCGACGTCTCCTGCAGTCCAATGATTTCCATAATTTGGAGAATTGGGGTGGGAGACATCATTAAGGTATTTCCCAATGTCTTCGATATTTCTCTGCTTCAATGCAAACCGCAAGGGAATGGTTGAGGCAGTATCGTGGCGTCTTGCCAGACTCCAACCTGGGGGAATGTGAGTGCGCTTTTCATGAATACTATACGTGCTCAAAGAGGGTTCTGCGTTTGAAAGCAAAGCAAGGGTGACGACCACCAGCGAAACCAATGGCGAATAGCGCATCACAGGCTAGACCGGCGTCAGGTAGTGTGCGTAGACCGACGGGCGGGGACTGTTCAGGCATCATTTGCTATAAAGGTCGAGCAGGGCGCGCCAAGGATAGCCGACCACATGCTCACGGATTGGACCAGCCGCGATTCCCTGACCCATGCAAAGATAAGAAAGGAACAAATATGATGTACTCTCACGCGAAAGACCGCACCTCGGGGGCCTTGTACTCGAACGACCGAGGTAACCCAGACCTAGCTGCAAGTAGAATGCTGGTCTGAATATTCAAAGTCATGAGCCCATGTAAGCACCGTCACCAGACAAGTATTAGTGATCCTCTGATAGTGTGAGGGTCAATTCCAACATGAACTCGCCTTCCTATCCGCGCTTGGGAGTCGCTGCCAGTTTTTTTGTTTACACGACAACGGCCTTGAAGCGTTTTAATCCCGACTGGTTTAAATATAGTCATTAAATGCAGCAGGTTCTCACCCAGCGAAGTCACGTTAGATTATCCATGCATCAGCAAACGGAAAACACTGGCCAAGAGCACAACCACATGCCCAGAGTCATGCATAATCATGGGTATCCAAGTGTCATTCCATCAGAGACCTTTGATTCAAAGAGCACCCGTATCGTCTACGGCTGTGACAGCCACCGCGCGATAAACTCGGGAAAATTGGTGGTCCCCAGACCAGTCATAGGGTCCCACATATCCGTTGCGTCGGACCCCGACGTACGCAACCAGGATTCGTACCCTCAGCGATATCGTTTGAAGGCGCCAGCGAACTTGGAGGTGAAGATTTAGGGAAGAATTGTTCATTGTACTTGGTCACACGGAGCGCAGAGTTGATGAAACCAATGGGACTCTTGTCAGCAGTAATACGGACGTCGTCGATGGTGGAGATGGTTCCACTGACTGGCGAGGGGCATGATCTTTCGTAGACCGGTTAGAGTTCACGATCGACCTAGCAACGCTACCGGACCTGAAACATAAGAAAAGCCAATTATTCCAGTGGAGTTCCGGATTGTCGAGGGATGCTCCGGGTAGTAATGGTCCGCAGCATCCTTCCGGTAGTCGGGCATCGTGAAATAGTTATTGAATCTGCCTCCGGCGTATGCACACCCATGCATGCCAGAGAGTCGGAATGAACCGCGATGTCACCCACGATCACCAATCGTTCATGATGCACTGTATGGGATGGCATCGCCGTGATGTGAAAACGGAGATTATGCCAACTCACAAAGTAAGGCACCCCGAATTTCCACATGACAGCATGACGTACAGCTCGAGTTAGCATTCGGAAGTGAGAAATCCCTTCGGACAAAGTGACCACGCCTCCAGAGCGCAGAAAAGGTGTCGCAAAACGATGAATTGAGTTGAGAGGGTCGAGGATGAAACGGTGGGCAGTAAAGTCGACGAGGGCTTCGAGGACAGGACAGTGCAGTGAGCGACAACGCTGCGAACGGTTGTCGAGATAGAGTACTGTTGGGTCGCACCTTTATTCTGTGAGGTGACATTTAGACCCTCCCGAACGAACATCAGTAAACACCTTCAAAGCCTACACGACCAAACATTCACATTCCCCTATGTGCATTTACACGCATGCCTGACAGCACCATACGCTCGCTCCAACATCGTCACACCAATGTCCGTCGCCTGACGTTGAGCCTCCCATTCTATGCACTTGAGAAAATCAGCCACGGCAAACATGTACCCCTGCCATTCGACGTGGGTTAAGTGCCCGCTCGTGTTCACAAGCCCACTTACAACACGGACCTGAGAGACAAATCGCACCATCATGCTCGCTCCAAACAAATACTCGAGGGTCGCCAAGGCACAGTAAGTGGCAAGAAGAACGCCAGTCACTTTCAATGGCGCTCTGAACCACCACCGCGTCGCGCACGTACGGAGAAGGAGCACCCCCATGGTCGCCATTGCCTGGCTAGATCGGCCCCATAGTGTTTGAGAAAGACGAATTTGGCTTGGCCGGTTGAGGCTGAAAGATGACGGCCGTAAGAGACCCCGGGCTGCAGGCGCCCGTCGTGATGCCCACGTAGGGGGTCGGTAATACACAAATGCAAAGTCAGAGCCGCCATAACCCCCATGAGGCTGCTGCTCATTCGACGTCCTACCCACGTTTTCTGAATCTTGGGCAGGGGCATGACAATAGTGCACCCTCAGGTACTCTACCGCGTCAACAGGGAGAACGTGGTCCAGGGAAAGCCCACAGAGTGCCTTCTCGAAATGCAGGGTACAGCCGTGTTGGAGTGTGAGTGCGGTATCTCGAAAGAGGGCGTAGAAACGGGCAGTTGCGCTGGTAACTTTGTTGAGTGCGACGTCTCCTGTCTCGGAAGAGGCATAATGGTTAAAGAGGACGAGGATGCCGGCGAGAAGGTTGAGATAGAAGCTAATAGGTACCCTGGCCATGACAATTTACAGTCAACAATATGCTTTACAACGACGAACAAGGGAGCATGGAATGAGTGCAATGGGAACAAGGCGGAGCAAATATGATTTTGTGGGAGTCATCTAGTACATGATGGGGCAGCTTCTAAACAATGACAAAGTTCAGCTTACTCATCTAGCTGTTCACATCGAGTATGGGGTATGATATTTGTTATGGTACATATTAACACAGGTGATGGGTATGTAACAGGAGTGGTAAAACCTAGAAACGGTGCAAGACGACACGCATGACCTATACACAGACCGCCCCAAAACGTTCGTATGAAGGTGGTGCTTCTCCCCTCTCGCTCACCAACCCAGATATTAATAATTCGTGCAAATGGGTGCGACTGGCGGGCGAATCCGAAGAAAAAGCACCCAAGTCTCCAGATGTACTCGAGTCTGTCATTGGGAGAGGCGTAGCACGGTGCAGAGGAACCGCAGCTGCATAGGAGTGTGTTCGCGCTTTCGCTTGGTGGCGAGTAAGGCACGGACACGTAGGTATGTCTTCTGGCGAGTCACCTTCCGACCGCAGCGCCTCGTCGTAGCGTGGAAGAGACATCCATTCCGGCGTGCAGCGGCACTGTAAGCAAATAGCAAATGGATATGAGAAGCATGTCAGATCAGAACATGCGACCTTACCGACAAGATTCGTATAGGAGTCTGTACCACGATATCATACAGCTTCTTCCTCCCAGCTGTTACAGTACTCTCCTCCTTTTCCACTCTCAAGATTATCTTGAGCGTATGATCGACCGTGATATTGCTACCCTTGGCTCGGTTCGAGGGGTGTAGAATCGAACAAGAATCAGGTACCCTCAATTGATGGCGAATCGTCCATGGCCCTGATCTCGTGAAGGAGGATGCTACTTCACTTTCGTCCTCTCCAGGTCCCAGGAAGCGATACAACGGGGACTTGCGGAATGCATGCGGCTCATCTGATACCAGTGGTAAGATGGGTTCGCTGTGCCTCGCGTCGAAACTGTTGTGTTTGACGACAAATAACGTGGCACGTCGTATGGCATCCGACCGTGCTTGTGTTTCGGCCCGTGTGTAGTACTCTGTCCGCTCTTAAAGACAGGGATCAGCCAAGCTCAGTCATCTTCGTGAATTTGCTCACCATCCAGATACACCAATATAGAGTGCACCTTGATTTTTGCCAACGGCGTGATTGTGAGTTGAAACGGCACTTTCCCGCCAATGGGGAAATTGCGCCCTGCGATATGGACACGGTACTGGAACTGACCATCCCATTGTCGTTCCAAGTCAAGTTCCTCTACCTCCATCAAACCATTGACGTTTGGTAGACAAACAACAATGACCTCTTTTTGAGCGGTCATTTTCGACTTGAACGCCCCGGGACGGTTGACCTCGGCTTTGACCTTCCATATCAGCGATCCATGATTGGCCTTCATCGTTGGTGGCGAGTCATTCGGTATCGTAAAAAGTATCGGATAAGTGTACGTCCCTGCATTGCGCATTACATCAGGCTATGAGAAAGGATATGTCAGCAGCGTACCTTCAGGGAATACGACCCAACCATCACCACTCTGATCGTTCGCACCACCGGCCACCGGAATCTCGGCAACTCCGATTCGAGGCAGCGCAAGTCCCACGCCATGGGTGCTAACCTGGGCTCTGTTCTTCCCCTTCACCAACGATCGCCCACGCTCCTCTTGTTCGTCTGGCTGGGACCGAGATCCGGCTCGCGGTGACCGAGATCGCATTTGGTCTTTTACCGCGTCAAAGATATGCACGACTTGCCCTAACGAAAAGCGTGAATGCGACCTGCCACTGCGGCCCCGTTCCGAGCCGCGACCTGGGGAGCCGGTCGCGATACGAGATAGCCCATAATATGCGAGGTTGCCAGGATGCGGAGCGGAGGCGTCGAAACTTTCATCGTCATCTTCCGGAGCTTCTTCAATGCTAGATGCGCGGGACAGAGCAAAGTCGCGTATTGAGTACACGCTGGTTGTCGGTGAACCACACGGGATGTCTGGCGTCAAGTTATTATGCGATGGAATGGGAGAATCTAAGAGACGTATCCAACATTCATATTGATTCGAAGGAGTAACGAGGTACATACTCTGTGGTTCCGGGGTTCTTGAACTGCTAGCGACAGATTGTGATCTGCCTGCCGCAGAGGGGTACAAATCGGCGCTAGGGAAGGAATGCTGACCGGGTGAATATGAATGCAGCGGAGCGGGGCCAATAGATACTTGGTCATGTTGGGAATTTCTACCATCATCGTTTTCCAAGTGATCGGAACTAAGCCGTTGTCTGTCCCTCGGAGGTCGTGGGTCGAGACTGGCGCTACGGGTGACCGGGTGGGTACCATATTGCGTACCGGACACAGTACTGTCATCAACAAATTGCACTCTCGGCCGCGTAGATGCGGCACGCTGCCGTACCTGGTGCACGGGGCCCGCCTTGAATATCACCGCTGATGTAGAATGGACCTTGTATTGTTCTGTGACATCAATACGACCTGGTCCGACGCCTGTCATTCCCTTGTGTTAATAATAGCAACACAGAATACACCTGAAGGATTTACCTTGCGTATAGTGAGTGGTCGCTTTGGCCATTAACTCAAGCTCGATGCTCGATACCTTGGTGGGCTTTGTGAGGGTGAGGGTGAGGAGACCACGAACAATGGCTGGTGGCAGCTCCTCGCTGTCATTGGCATGGTGGCGAGATCCACGCTGCAGTGTGCTGCGGACGGGGACGATCGGTTCAGTCAGTCGGATAGATAGGGAGCTCTTCTCGGGATACATGATGGACGACCGGATCTGAAACGCAGGTCCTTTTAAATGTCGGCTTCACATATTGAGGTACCTTTTTAGGGCGCCACTGGATCGCTTGTACAATTCTATTTCACAGCCATCAGGCTCCATGACGTGCTCGGAATAGTGCGGAGCGGCTGAGCAGGCGGCCATGCCAGGCGGATGTGTTCCACCCGCACCCCCAGGAACAGCAGGCTTAACTTGAACCCGAAACACCCGACAGCCATTGAAGTGATCCGTTGTGCTTTTGGGAGTCCCGGTATGGCCGCCTTTGACGTTTTAGTATAACCGGCCTGAGCGTATTTTTGCATGTCCAACCGGGGTCGACCGGAAAACGGAAGGTCCGGCGGTCTGCGACCCGTCGATCACGAGTCACGTGTCCACGCCTACCAACGTAAAATGACTCAGGTTTGCTCCATTGAAATGACAATGTGATTATCCTGATGAGCGAGTTTGACCGAATGCTGAACAAGAGTATTGTGCCATTGAATTACAGACAATCCCGAAGATCTTAATTCTGGGACCCACTGGTTGACCACTGGGTGGCACTTCACAACACTTAACCTGCATTAGCACAGCAAGCAGGTATATGTCCCACATTGTTGGACATGGGAGCCTCTACATCTTTATTGTGGCTGTAAAGATCTGTGCTACAAGACACTGTACAGGACTGCTTCTGCACTCACTATTATCTTTCCAATTATAGGCTCAACTCATACAATGCCACCCTTGATGGCCAGCCAAGAGGGTCTGAAACTGATGTCCTTCCACCATCTACCATAAGTGGCTCAGAACGATCATGATGTAAAAGCTCAACTGCCACACTTATTGACATTGGGTTGGCTAGAGAATTCATCAATCTTGATATCATCTCCAAGGAGAAGAGTACCAAGGGGCAAATGGAAGAGATCTGCAATGGTAACTTCCTAAGTGATGAAAAAAGTCAGGGGATAGTTAATATACACTTGAAAAAAAAAAGTATCACAGCACAAACCTCTCCAGCAAGATACTTTTGCCCTGAAAGAATGACTTCATAGGTGTCAAGCTTTGTTGCCAACCTATGAGAACTGTACAGCTCCTAGGATGCACAACACCAAACCTAGCTTAATAGAGACTAGAAGATACTTCTCAAAGGGAAACCCAACAAGAACTAGACTGGAGTTCTTGGGGCATTTCATGTTCACTATATATACTACTATACAATGTTTGTATCTATTGACTACTGGTTTGTGCATAGGGCACAGGGTATAATGTTATAGCTACATCATAGATAAGGAGTTGTTTTAGAAGAGTCTAGACAATGATGGTGATTAAATAAACATGTAGAACATTCTAGACTGTTCCCATGGTCACATGATGAAAGCATGATAAGGTCATGTGATACAAAAAGCATGTGATTGGTCACATGACTGTCATGTGTTAGGTTAAATATAGTACAAATTTAACATTACCCCCCTACTAAGGGTTGACTTCTAGGCAACTCCAAGTGGGAACAGGTTCTGTCAAGTTCTCATAAGGTTTAAATAAAAGATTGAAAGAAGCCTAAACCATTCTCAGCTTCCATGGTGCATTTGTGTTCAACACATAAAAGTCCTTGATCACATCCTTTGCTGAAGTGAGGTTTGATTTAGGCTCCCACATATGTTCTTCATCACTGTATCCTTTTCAGTGAATGAGGAATTCCATACATTGTCCCTTGAGATGTGAATCAATGATTTGTTCCATCTCCCATTCCTCTTGCCCTTTGTTTGTGACCTGCATAGGTCCTGGTTTGTAAACTGGTTGTCCAGAAAGACACTTTTTATAAGGCTTGACCCAGGATACATTAACTATCAGATCAATTCTCATTGATCTTGGCAGTCAGAGTTCCACAGCATTTTTATCTTTTATAGAAATTACTTTAAAGGGGTTCAGCCACCTTTTGGTCAGCTTTTTAGACTAATGAGTTGTGTGAAGGTTCAGATTCTTTGTGCTGGGCCAGATGAGATCTTCTTCTTTATAAATAGATGCATGTGACCTCTTATATTCATTTTGAGTTACCATGTGCTGCTTCACCTTTTCCAGGTTGTTTTTTATGAGGTCCAGGGTTGCAGCAAAGTCCTTAGCAAATGTATTGGCAGCTGGTGCCTTAACCTCTTGAGGTTCTATTCCCATATGGGGTTTATACAAGTGCATGACCTAGAAGGGACTCTTCCCAGTTGCTGAGTGCACTCAGTTATTATAGTTAAATTGCACCAGCACAAGCCATTCTGCCCAAGAATTTTGTTTCTCTGCAGTGAAGAGCTTTAAATATTGCTGAAGTTCTTGGTTCACATATTCTGTTTGTCTGTCCATCTGTGGATGGAATGCTGTCAACATGTGAAGCTTGATATTCAACATCTTGCTAAGATTCTTCATGACCTGAGATGCAAACTGTGGTCCTCAGTCAGAGATGAAAGAACACAGAAGTCCATGGACTTTCCACACATGGTCTTGATATAATTTAGCTATTTGTAGCACCATTATGCTTTTTACAGTGGGAATAGATACTGTCTCTTTAGAAAACCTGTTGACTATCACAAGGATTGAGTCATATCCATTGCTTGCTGGTAGATCTACAATGAAATCTATGGAAATATCGTTACGACTCATTGACATCACATTCTTTTTCTCTATCTGTCTATATTCCTATGCCTTTGTCTATTGTTGAACTCTTATGATTACCAGCATTGTGGGGCTGCTTGCGGTAATCTCTCTCTATATATCTATCCTCTGACCTACCCTTATGTCCCTTCTTTCAGCTCTTTATTCTCATGCTGTTTTCATATATAAACCTAGTGAGTAGTGTTCTTTGTTCCTCACGCTAGTCTTACTTGAACCATCATCTTCTCCTGCGACTCCTAGCGTGATCCCTTGGAACTCTATAAGTCTTCGTCCTACTTAGAGTGGATGCTAGACTCTTTGACCTCGAACCCCTCCAGAGTCCCTGGAGGTAGCGCCCATCATCAGAGAGTCCCTCTGTATCTTTGACCTTCGAAATCCCTTAGTACTCCTAAGGGCACATATCTTGTTGACAAGGTTACTGTCATCTTCTTCAGTGTCCAACCTTTGAATATTCAAGTCTCCAGTAGTCCAGAAGGTCTACTGTAACAAATATCCTGCCATGGTCCTTCTGGGACAGGATTGGGATGTATCTTCCCAGCTGGCAGGGTATTTGTGGATTTCATACATGCACAGCATTCACAGTATGCACAGTATTCTCTAATTTGCTGATGAACTCCTTCCCAGTAGTAATACTGAGTGAGAAGCTTGATTGTTTTATTGAGTTCATAATGGCCTGCCACCATGGAGTCATGGTAAAGGGTGATGATTGATTGCCGAAGGTTATCCTCTTTGGGAACATAAATCTTGTTGTTGATGACAATGTAATTGCCGTCCATTATAAATCCTGATAGAGTTCTTTTTTTGAGTTTGCCCTGTGCATTTTTGATTTGCTCCAGAATCTTTTCTTCTTCACCCTTAATTTTGATCCTTTCTTCGACTGATCAAACACATTCTTCAGGGATCACTGTGATTCCTTGGTTGTCAGTTTCTATCCCAATCATATGATCTTCTCATCTGGATAAGGTGTCTGCCTTCCCCATTTGGGCTCCAGGTTTCTTAATGAGAATGTAATTGAATTGAGATAGGAATTGTGCCCATCTTGCTTGTTGTCAATTCAGGTTTTGTGATTTTATGAAATATTGGAGGTTGGCATGATCACTCCAAATTTCAAATTGTGGTGCTCCTTTAAGGTGATGCCTCTATTGCTCTAGTGCCAAAATGATTGCAAGCATTTCCTTATTGGAAATCATATAGTTACATTGCTCAGAAGACATACTGTGGGAAGAAAAGGCTATGGGGTGCCATTTTCCTTTCTTCTCTATAAAGAGGACTGCTCCAGTTGCAAAGTCTGATGCATTGCATTCAAGACAGTATTGTGCATTATCTATCAGGTAGACAAGTGTTACAGTTGGCCTTGGGAAGGGCGACCATAGACTTGAGCATTCAAGGAGGTCAAGGGTTCAAAGAAGCAGAGGGACTCTCTGACAAAAGGGCACTGTCTCCAGGGATTCTGGAGAGATTCAATGATCAAAGAAGTCTAGCATTCACTCAAAGTAGAACAAAGACTTATAGAGGTCCAGGGGATCATGCTAGGGATTGGAGACAAGGTAGTGGTTCAAGTAAGACTAGCATGAGGAACAAAAGTACTACTAGTCGGGTTTATATATGTGAACTTCATGAGAAGATATGAACAAAAACAGAAACATAAGGGTAGGTTTAGATCGTATTAGTACAATAGTTGCCATGTGCAGCCCAACAATGCTGGCAACTTCCGAGATTGAATAAGAGACAAAGATAGAGTGATGCAGGAGAAAGGAAAAGTAGAACCCATAACTGAATTGTAACATTACCCCCAGAGTATAGTGGAAACTCCAGTGACTTCCTTAATTAAAACCTCTGTAATCTGGTCCTGGAGAGCCTGAGATGTTGGCATAGGCTTCTTCTCCCCAAGCCAGATCCAGGTCATGGTTGTCATCATGGACAACAGATGTGGTGCATCAATGTACAGCTGGACAGTGAATGCATGCAGTTCAGTGATGAAGGAGACCTGTGCCGCGAGATTGCAGTAGGATGGGCAATGGTGTGGAAGACAGTGGGGAGTGTGAAGACAAAGAGGAGGTAGTGGAAGTGCAACTAAGATGAGTGCAATGGGCATGAGGACAATAGCCTTGAGTATGGTTTGGTGCCCACTCCAAGCAGCTGGGACATTGGTAGTAGTGACAATTAATCCTGATGTGTCCCAGGTGTCAGCAGGCAAAGCAGGCATTATGATAACAAGGATATGAGGGAGTGAGCAGCAGCGTCCCGTCATGACCTCTCCAGTTAGCTTCCTTAATCAGGCATTGTTTTTCTGACCCAAGGGGAGAAGAGAAGGCAGAGGAGGTAGTTGGTATGCAGATTATATTCGGAGCAATCTGCCAAAGATACCATTTGATGTCTGCAATAAACTCCGGCATACTGAGTTGCTGGAGGGCAAGGAGGATTTCCCCTTCTAAGTTGTCTTTAATGCTGTGTACCATGGTAGCTCAGAGGTCAATTTGGGCAATGGATGTGCTGAGGGTATATAGTGCATCTAGACATTCGACTTGGAGGAAGATCTTATAGAGGGTGTAGAGTGGTGAACTGATGTCCATATGTGCATCCAGAGTGGAGGCGAGGCAAGAATCTTTAAGGCAATCTAGCATAAGATCTAAGTCAAGTTGAGTGGGGAGCTTGCATAGATGGTAGGCATAGGTGGGGACATCGACGAACAGGATTCCAGGATGGAGATCCTCAGAGGGGGTAGAAGCAATAGATGTAGGGGAAAGGTCATTGTTGATAGGTGGAGTAAAGACTGCATTGGGATGAGGGGTAGAAGGACAGGTGACAGGTTCTATAATGAAAGAAGATTCGAGAGAAGAGAGAGAAGATATGGAACAAGAAGGAAGTGGACTGTTGAGAGAAGGAAAAGTGGGGGTGGAAGGTTCAATGGCCATGGTGGAAAGAGGAGAAGGTGGTTAGAAGGGAAACATGGTGGGATGTCTCTTCTTATATTCTGTGAGGGCAGACTTTGAATGTTTCAAGTTCTGTTCTGGTTCCCATGAATCGTCTTCTACAGAGAATCCCTTCCACTAAATAAGGAAGGAATGGTTGGATGGAGGTCCATGGTGGCACAGAATTTTTTCTATTTCATATTCCTCTTCTCCTTCAATAAGATCAGGGGGTGGCTTAGGGAAATTTGGGCCATGGACGGGATTTTCATCATAGGATGATAAGAGAGAGGCGTGGAAAATGGGATGAATTCTTCATGTCTTGGGAAGTCTTAGTTCATATGTAATAGGAGAGAGGACTTTTATTATGGTGAAGGGTCCTTCTCGTTTGGGAGCGAACTTTGGGTTTGTAATTTGTTGTTTCAGATTTCAAGCTTCTAGCCAAACTTTCTCTCCTTTCGTGAATGGAGTGAAGGGTTTACATGTTCGGACGGCCATTACTTGTCATGCTAACTCATAGGCAGCTAAGGCTTTGTTTCTTGCTACATTCAATTCTTTGAGTTGTAATTTTATGGCTGTGACTGATGAGGAAGGAAGGATAATAGGGAGAGTGATGGGTTCATATCCTATCATCAGAAAGAAAGGAGATTTTCCAGTCACAGAGTGGGGGCAATGATTATGAGCAAATTTTGCATGAGTAATAGACTCTGCCCAGATAGTTGGTTGGTTCCCGCAAAAGATACGGAGATAGGTTTCGACTTCTTGGTTTACTTGTTCGATTTCTCCATCTGTTTGCAGGTAATAAGCAATGGAGAGGGAGAGGTCATATTGGAGTATACGCCCAGGTTCCTTAATGAATTTGGAGGCAAATTGAGGTCTGCGATCAGAGATGATTTTTGTATATAGCCCAAAATGGCGGAAGACTTTGTGGAAAAAGAGCAATGAAATTCCTTCTGCAGTGACAGTCTTCTTAGTCAGGCATAGAATCACCCCCTTACTAAGGCCATGGTCCACCACAACCAGAAGGGAGTCAAAACTAGAGGAAAGGGGGAGGTTAGTTATAAGGTCACAAGAGATTTGATGGAAGGGAAGGAAGGAAGAGGAAGGAATAGGGGCAGTGGGTGGGGTGGAGGGGTGAGTGTTTGCCTTATTCCATTGGCAAGTGGAGCAACCAGCGACATAAGCCCAAACAAAGAAGGCTAGGCCAGGCCACCAAAAGTCAGCAGTGACTAGCTGATGGGTTTTGAGAAAACCAGGATGACCCACGGTGGCATGGTCATGACAGCGGTAGAGGATGGCACAACGCAGGTTACCGGTGGAGGGAACATAGACATGTCCATTAAAGGTGAGGATGCCATCAATGTATTGCCAATCCATGAGATGGGAGCAAAATGCTGGGGGAATAGAGCCATCCATAGATTGGAGGGCTTGAAGGACAAGGGAATCAGAGGAGGAGGAAGAGGCAATGCGAGAGGATAAGGCAGAGTTGATGACGTTGATGAAGAGAGAGGGAGGAAGCAAGGTGATGCCATCATTATCATTGTCAGAGGGAGGAAGGAGATTGGAGTGATGGGACAAGGCATCAGGGCCAGCAAGATGAGTCCTGGGTATGTGGACAAGGCAAAGGTCAAAGTCTGCAAGGTCAAGAAGCCATCTGGCCTGACAGCGATTGAGGCGTTGGGGTGAATGGAAGAATGTAAGGTTTTTATGATTGGTGGAGATCTGGACAGGAAAAGGGGAATCATGGAGGTAGTGTCACCAGGTTTTGAGAGTGCGAATGATGGCCAAAAGTTTCCAGTTATAGATATCATAATTACATTCTGCTGGGGAAAATGACTAGGAGAGATAGGAGCAGGGATGCCAATCTCCATTGACATCAGTTTGGAGAAGGATTGCACCTGAAGCAAACTTGGAGGCATCTTCAGCAAGAGCAAAGGATTGTGAGAGATTGGAGAGTTGGAGGGTAGGTTTTGATAGAAAGAGAGACTTTAGATGGGAGAATGCATGATTGTGAATATTGTCATATTTCCAAGGGGAGTTTTTCTTTGTAAGGTTGATTAATGGACAGGCAATGTTTGAATAGTTCAGGATGAATTGGTGATAGAAATTGGCAAAGCCAAGGAAAGATTGCACATCTTTGACTTTTACTGGGAGTGGCCACTTTGCTATTCCATCAAGTTTTACTGGATCCATAGCTAGTTGCCCTGGTTGAACGATCATTCCAAGATATTCTACTTCCGTGGCAGTAAAGGTATATTTCTCCAGTTTAAGATGGAGATCAAGGTCCATCATTCATTGCAGGATACATTTGGTTCATTCGATATGGGTCGTTTCATTCAGGGAGAAGATAAGGAGGTCGTCCATATAGATTACTAACCATCCTTCTGCTATCATATCTCTAAATGAATCATTCATAAACCACTGGAAGGTCGCAGGGGAGTTGCAAAGTCCAAAGAACATGACTGTTGGTTTGAAGAGGCCGTGATGGGTGACGAAGGCAGCTTTCCATTGATGTCCATCCTTAATGTGAACGTTATTGTATCCCCATCGCATGTCAAACTTGGTGAAGATTTTGGCTCCTTGTAGCTTATCAATAAGGTCAGAGATAAGTGGGAGGGGGTAAGCATCTTGGAGGGTATGTTTATTTATGTAACAATAGTCTTGACAGGGATGTAACCTGCCATCTTTCTTCTTAACAAAGAAGAATGGGGAAGCTTAAGGAGAGTTGGAGGGGCAGATTTTTCCAGAGGTTAAGTGTTTGTCAATGAACACTTCAGTGGCTTGTCTCTTCTCTGGTGATAAAGGGTATAATTTTCCGATTTTGGGTATGAAGGTGTTGTCAAGGTTGATTTCATGGTCATACAGGTGGGACGGGGGTAGGGATGCAGTGGCTTCTTTGGTGGATGTGAATTGTTCATATTCTGGAGGAAGGGTAATCTTGGGTTTGGATTTCTCTGCTGTGGCAGCCAATTCAGTTGCTGTGGTGAGTTTGGCAATAATAGGGGAGTGGTTTGGGATAAACCAATTTCCACAGCAGAGGAGATGGAATATGGCTCTATTGTCCAATGCCCTTTCCAGAAATTGATTTTGTAAAGGTATGAAAATAGATGATGGTCCATTACCTGATGAACCATCGTTTCATGGATTTGGGGCATCAAGATTTTTGGAAATGTTCAGTCATGCCACTCAGTGTCACAAGAGTGAAGATTATAGAGGAGGTTCAACTGATCAGTCAATTCGGGAATGGAGATAGTTTTGATATGCCAGTCTATTTTCGGGTTGGTGGTTCATAACCATGGAAGTCCTAAGATGAGATTTTCTTTGCTGCAGGACATGATATGGAAGGTGACATCATGAGCAATCCCTTCAATGTTAAGAAATAGGTGACAAGTATATTTGATCAATCCTTGTTTATTCTCGGAGAGGTCGGCATTCCGGATAAGGACTGGGGTAGGGAGTCTTCATTAGAGGAAGACAGTTTCTTCGAGTGAACTGATAGTCGAGACAGGAGATGTCTGCTCTGCTATTAATGAGGGTGTGGGTATCAATGACTTTCATAGTATGCAAGTGTACAATGATTTGTAAAGGGATTTGCATAGATTTGGGTTGGGCCTTTACAGTTACATGTGCACTATAGGAAGGGGAGAATTGCATTGAAGAATTTCCTCTATTCAAAAATCTGTTGAGAAGGAAACTCGCCTTACTATATCCTCATCATCGTCATCTATTTCCTTCAAAGAGGGTATATCCTCCTCTGCTTCCCTGTCTCATTTAACTCTTTGAACTTTCTTGGTTGAGGTGGGGAAGATAGGGCAGGCAGTGCTGAGATGTCTGGCTTTTCAGCAATGGAAGCATAATCCTTTCTCGATGCAACATTTTTGTTCGTCAGGCATCAATTTGGAGACTTTGACAATGTCCACATCCATTGCATCAGGGTCTCACATCTTTGAGGGGGTTGGTTGAGAGAAAGAATGGTATGTTCCTTTAGTAGGTTGTCTGTTCCTTTGAGCAATTTCTTCAGCTCGCTCCCATTGAGTCTGGAAATGAATTGGTCAGATTTTTCATGCTGTGGCAGTGTAAGAAAATGCTTGCAACACTACCACAACTCCTAATACACCGCATTTTTGGCTAATTGGACTACACTTTGCTACACTTTTATTTCCCACACTTCTACT
>JBBPUP010000388.1:0-23278 GCA_038094735.1 Exsudoporus floridanus
ATAGGAAGTGAAACTATCGAAGGCAGCAGCCTGACACAATGTTAATAAAGAGTGGTTGACATGAGAGGCCTCAGCCTTAACGCTCGTGCCCCAGCGTTTGCTGATGGACCGAAGTCTGCACGACGCCTTTCAGAACTTGCGGTTTCCAGTTTTTGTTATTTGACATCACAACCAAAGTCAGCAACAAGCCTGCCAGTACACGATAGTGGAAATTAACCAAATCAAGCTGTGCTGTATGGGATGTGAATGCATAAGTATTCGTATTCGTGTCATACTTCAGACTCGTTTGAAAGCATCTAGTAGGCGGCGTGATCTGTATATTAATGTCAAATTCTGCAATTTTCCAGGAAATATGAAATTCTGCTTCATATGAGTGTCAGTGGGACAGTGGAAGGGGAGAACCAATCTATTATTGTAGAAGTCAACCATGACATCCATTAACCTGTGGACAATTTACGAACCTCTTCTCCTGCGTGGGACTCGATGTCGTGAGAGTCGCTTACAACTCTGGAGTAACGCAACGGGATGCTGAGAGAGTAGCTTCGTCGAACTGGGGAAATCGGGGATCTTTGCAGGTCGATGGTATTAGCAGTTTGACGTGTGTCCAATCTGTACATCGATGAAACCTGCTTGGTGTGTGGACTACAAAGAAACGTACGCAGCAACGACATCATGGGAGTCTCGTACAATTCCGGAGGAACGCAACGGGATGCTGAACGAGTGGTTTCGTTGAATTGTGGCTATTGATGATCTTTTCGGGTCGGTAGTATTATTGCCAATTTGGCGCGTGTTTAGTCTGCACATTTATGAGGCCTGCGCGCTGTATATCATATAAAGAAACATACGCTGCAACGAATGAAAGTGCATATACTAAATCATATGTCAATTTAATGCTTCAGATCGAGCAAGAACACCTCACGTTTGCTCAAAACGAAGTAACAACCCACGGAGACGAAATTCGCCGGCATAAGATGGAACTATTGGTGGGTCAAATTCAAGCAACACTCATCAAGTTGCGGGTAGCACGTACAATAATCATGGTGGAGAAGCTCACTGCACTAGATGACTGTGTCAACCAGATATAAAACGACATTGTTGAGGTCCAACAGTACCTTGTCAGTGCACCGGTGCTGACTGCGTAAATAGTTAAAGTCCTAATTAGGGAGCTCATCCTTCAGATATCATCAGAAACAAGTAAAAAAAAGTATGCTGGAAACTTACTGTGCAAAGCTGGACCGCATCGTCTGCAAGTAATAATAAAGGGCAACAGCCGTGCTTATGTCGTTGAGGGTGTTAATACCCATCGCGGCGATTCCTAAGGCCTGAAGCAAGAACGTCAGGTTAGCAACGAGATGGATTGCGAATAAGAACTCCACTGACTCGTATGTTTTGAGGAAGAATTAGAGCAGGGAATGCATAACTGAAAGGAAGGTGTGCATGCTCAGCTCAAACGTTACGCCGGAGAATGTGAGAAACTTTGCACATTTTCACTGTGAATGCTATCAAATACGTCAGTGTTCGAAAGCTTCCGTACAAAGATTCATCGACTTACCGATGGCGAGACCTTGAAAAATGAAGAGAGTTGTATAGGTTAGTTGCCGGGCTGAAACTATGACGAAACACTACCCCTCACCTAGTTGTCCGAAGTCCAAGAGCAACTTGTCGGGATGATCAGCCACACACATGAAAGAAGATCACGGGCGGGAGAGGACTCACCAGGAACGCAGTGAGCCACACATTCCCATTGCTAACTGAGAAGAGCAAATCATTGAAGATGCCGACAGGAAGGTATGGGTCCTTACATCGCCAAACACGCAGTGAGAAGAAGCTATCCGGCGATCGATTTTAAACATAGAGAACGAACATCGAAGACGGAGGATATACATACAACTTGACAATGGTTCCAATAACTACCTAGACAACAGAGTGCACTCTCAGACCCCTAAAGCCGGTGATGGAAGTAGTGTACTCACCGATACAAGAAGCTGGAACTGGAAAATGCAGTGTTATTATGAGCCAACCATCAGCAGAGCACACGCACGACCAGGGACCTGAATTCTTGTTGAATGACGAAGAATTTACAGCACAAAAAGACGCACCAAATTGGTTTGCCAAAGAGTACATTTAGGTCCAAAAAGTTTCTGCATTGCAATGAGATTATATCAGTAGCCAATGGCCGCAGAGACTCACGTTACTGAGTAGTAGTATACGGTATGACCGATGAAGCCTTGGTGCACTGTGTCTAATAGCCTGAAAAAAATATACATGACACACTCGACGAACATTGGAGGGGCACGAACAATAGTAACACGATCTAATAAATTTGGCATGAAATTCGTGCGAGGGCACACTCTTGGAGAAGAACTCACAATTGTTTTATACCCGAGTTTGTCTGCAGGATACCGACGGCCATAATTGTACGTCTGGACAAGAAGCATGCCGTATAACCTGTTGATTGATCAGCGTGACCATCTTATAGCCATGAATAGTACTCGCATTGTAGACACACTGAAGCCAATGAGCAAGGCACCGAGCGTATTGTCGAAGCTGGGTTGAGCAACCATACTTGCGCCAGAACGGTCAGGAACGAAACCCAGAAAAGAATGACTGGGATGTGGCGGCAGCTTGAAGGATTCTGCTTGACGACGTTAGTGTAAGCTAGAATAGCCGCTGCGAGCCGAGCAATCGTTGACCGCGAGAAGCAATGGGCAACGGGAATTTATGCTAAATGGTTCCATGGGCGGCAGCCCCCGGGTCCCAAAAAACTGAGTACATTCCGGTTGCAAACGGTGCGGGGCACCTCAACGGAGAGCTTGGTCATAGCATAGGCGATATCTATTGCATGCATTACCGATCCAGGATAAAACGCATCAGGGGCGGTGCTTTTACGGACCCTCTTGTGTGAAGGGCACTCATCTGGTAGGCGCTATGGCGGTGCGCCGAGAAATCCTATAACTCGCGCGCCGGAATGATTAGATCTTTACTTTCCAGAGCACCATGCAGGGACGCTTGGACGGTGTTGAGACACGGTTTTCTTATGCAATTGTTCGATCATCATGGTGACACAAAGTTCGGTGGCCCTTTATTCTGACAGTGAGCTTGCAACTGAGCGAGGAGCGCGATGATCAAGATCCGAAGAACTCCGTACCCTGCGTTGTTTGAACTGGGCTGCGAAATTTGGGATTCAAGTTTGAAACACCTCGGGAGTTGAAATCGCTCCCGAGAAATGCCGATTGTGGGGTCGCTCGCCAGTGATTCGAGGAGATCTTGCACCGATTCACGTAGCCCGAACTTGCACGGAAGAATGCGTGAAAACCTGACAATGGTAATAGGAGTCTCGAAAGGCGCCACTGTGCAGCAAGCCCGCACCGTGACAACTGAAGGGAAGAATTTAACATGGCTCGTGATGACATGGGACCCGGAGCCCCGAGTTAGAGCCGCCGAAGAAATGGAAACCCCTTGCATCAGCTCCACAAACTTTTAGTGATACGAAATGATCGTGCGTCGTGTCATCTTGCGCCAGAACATCGTGGCGGCAAACTTTATTATTGCCAGCATCATGGGGTGCGGGGGTAATCGGGCCCGGTAACAGATCATCGATCAGCGGTGTCCGGCAGGCACATCCAACAAAGGTACGGAGTTGAAGATTACATATCTAGCCATATAGTATGATACACATCTACTCCGATACCCTTCCCAATTACTTCTCCCTGTTCACTCTGGCTCAGCCTTTACAGTCGTATAACTAATCGACTGCTCCGCGCTATGTGTACTCGATCCAACCGCGGTGTCCCTGCCAAAGTCAAGCCGAACACCCAGTCGCGCCAAGCACAACGCCACGGATTCTTTTGCCCGGGGATCATATGCATAGCTCGTCACCGTCCGCGCGACGCTAGGGGTAATCCTGAGACCGTTTGAGGATTGAAGCCGGAGGCCGCGCAAAATGTGGCCGGGCGTCAGGACAAGTGCGAGCTTCTTCACCTTCTTTCCCCGACTGTTCTTCGTTCCTGAAACAACAGATGTAGCGTCCCCTTTCGCGATGTCAGCAGCCGAACGAAGCAATGTAGAGATAAAGGGTTTCAGGACGGCTGACAAGAGAGCTGCGGGAGCAAGGCAACTTTCAACGGTTTCCTTATTAGTAAGAAATGCGGGATTGTCTCCACAGTGAACAGAATCAGGGATTGTGGGAAGGCGCAGCTTGGAGACGACTTTGTGCACAGCGAGAATCAACTCTGGTGGACTGAACATCACCAGGTCACGTGGTGTGTGTCGGCAAGATGGTAAAATCATTTTCGATGCTTGGCTCGGATTGCAAGTTGTTGATGGTAATGAAGGGCCCAGTACCACTTGCTCGAGTCCATCTGACCATGCAAAGACTTTGGTCAAGTCAGTAAGAGGTAGCCTCGTTCCATATCGTTGCTCCGCTGTAGGGACGATACCACATGTCCAATCCCCCGCGTCCACTTCGCGTTTGACGTCGTATCCGGGATGCGAGCGCTTTTTGATGCCACAAGTTGGGCAAGATCCCTCACCCAAAACCGGTGTCGCATCCTTCTCTCTTCCTTTTTTCTTCGGCTCAGGGACTAGTCCCCAAGTAGGATGTGATGGACGAGGAAAATGTAATCCATCCTCGAGAAATATATATACGTCACCAACCGTCAGGGCCGTTCGCCGACACGGCGGAAATGAGGCCAGATGGTCAACGTAAAGGGCATGCAGTGCGCGAGCGCGACCCCACTTCGGCACTGTTTCAACATATTTGGCTCACAGGGGTAATCGTGGCCTCGCACCTCGATGGCTTTCCGTCTCCCAGACACAAGAGCGAGTAAGTGTGTAGGACTAGCGACCAACTTATACGGGACTTGGGTTGTCATTCTGGGCTTGACGTCTGAACACCTCGGTTAGTCTAAGCGACACATCGAACAGAAAGAAACGCACCTTTCGCGGTCATCGGAACCCTCGGAAGGAGACTTTGTAGGACCTGTTCATAATCTATAACAAGCACACGTTTCAATACACCCCCATGCGGGAGGAACATGGAGGTACTTACATTCCTCGTTGATCATCAGCGCGTTTCCATGCCTTGAGTCGGTCTGGGTTGCGCTGTGCAGGGGGGAATCGAATGTGGGCTGCCGATCAAGGGATGGAAGTGGAGGAGGGCTCCCCTTGGGAACGGGAAGCAGTGCTGTATTGCGATCGAGTTCTACGTCAATTAGTTGTTCTGAACCGAAAACAGAAGTATAGGACTTGGATTGATCGAGCTAGAAAGGGTCGGTGGGTTATAATTCCATGTTAGGATAAGATCTGTGCTGTCGTTTACATACTTCAACCCAATGCTCAACTTCCATTTTCCCGCCACCAACCCACTCAAAAATGACCTTAGCCATAAACGGTTCATTTGCTGTACCGACAACCGCAAAAGGTTGCTGCCGGACGGTGAGAAACACGGATGAAATTGTCCGTGGCGGGACAACCGTGACGCACGTCATGAAGGATGATAACGAGAGTGACTACCGAATAAGCCCATTATTCAGGCACCAGTGAAAAAAAAGGAAACATACATAAGAGGGTGCAGTGACACCTAGCATCCAACGATATTGGTCTGTAATGCCTAACTGGGTACGTCGGTCTGCGCGCATAAGTATTACGCAATAAAGGGCACCGCGGTGGGCTCACCTTCTTTTAGATATAGACTGCGGTCCTCGAGACGGACGCGTGCTGTGATGTGGAAGCGCGATGTTGTTGTGCCAGCTGGAATGATCGCAGGAGTTTCGGGGGTGTTATCTACATTTGTGGTCTCCACTCCCACATCGACATCAACTGCCAAACCAAGGTCTTTTCGTGCGGTATTTCTGTGTGGATAGCGCATGTAGAAACCTTTCTTGAGATTTGCTGATTCTTCAGACGTAGTAAGCCCATCTTGTTGCGAGTTTGTGCCACCGAGAGTTATAATATCGACGTGCTGATCATCATCATAGACGTGAATGCAACGACGTTTTGGAGCACGGCCAAGAAATTGGGCAAGGGCAGGAGTGTCCGCATGAAGACCAAGGGTCCGCGATAACAGCGTACTCGGTGCGATCGCTGAGTTTTCCAAGGAAACGTCCGACGTAGCATGCACCGACGGAGGAGTGGGTATCATACCATCAACACCTACCGCTCGTTCAAATAACCGCTGTAACCCGACGACACTGCCACCGCAAGGCACTTCTACGCCGTCTCTCTCGTACGTCTCCCAACTGAGTGCGTCTGCAGGAATAGGGACAGCGCAGGCCGTAATGCATGTATCATGGCTTGCCCATTCAACGCCGTGGGCCAATCGTGCGTGATTGAGGAGCCCCTGGAGAGTAGTAAACTGTGTACGGTTACAGGTTGGACAGGCGAGAATAGCAAGCTGACTATCAGACATCGTAGAAGGCAACTTTATGTACAGATGTTTCTTTTGTTGAGACGGTTTAGGGGTACGGGAAGAACGTGTTTTTGGAGCACGCTGGAGCGGTGGTGGGTTTGCCACTATGGGAGAGAAAGAGGGAGATGGACTTCGTTCTTCGGGCAATCCAGTGTCGAATATGAATGCTGAAGGGGCTTCCAGTGCCTCAAGAGCATCGAGCGCGGCGTCTTGAAATTCGTCCCCGTCCAAAGGTTGATCTTGCGGGTCTGTGACATTTGAAAGTGCGTCCAGCATTTGGAGTGCCCATTGGATACGACCCTCGATGGTAGTTGCCAGTCGTTCACGAATGGCAACCTCCAGAGTGAGTTCGTCATGGATATGCTGAGAAATGTCGAGCATCTGAGTGTCTAGAAACAAGCACAGTTCAGCTTGAGTATCAATGACAAAATACGAGAGCGACGCACCAGCATCGCCACTGGCACCGATTACTGAATCAACGTTAACATCATCAGCTCCTCGTCCGAAATTGCTCAGCCTCTCTTCCTCTTGAATATCCAGGCCGTGGAACGTCCACATGGGACGGTGTTGGCAGGTGATACGTTCGTGCCCATCAGCGATACGCTTGGTATGAGACTGGGTGTCCGAATGTAGCATGACCCCTTCTTCGGAGGTGACTTTACCATAACTTGCAATTCGAAGAACTTACACCACCTGCGCCAGTGACGATACTACAGTGTCGCCATATCTGTGACTCGTCAGATACATTCGACTATCATTATATGACTCGCAGCGGATCAATCGGTGCTACCCGCATTCAGTACATGCCATACGCCTGGTCCAATTGAAAGCTTGACTGGCGGAATACGTGGCTTGCCAGTGCAACTGGGCTCGTCAACGTGATCGTACCAGGGAAACATGCTCAACACTATTGTCAACGCGGCGAAGGAGAACATGATATATGCAACACTGAAACTCATCTAAGGTACCAGGTCTCGATTATCGTTCCTGGTCCAATGCAAGCCACTAAAAGATATGTAACTCTACAGGTAACTACTACAGCAAGCGAGAGAAATATGTGATGGACGCTTGTCTGTCACCTCGGAACTCGAAAGGGCAGTGTCTTCCTAAGGCCGCCAAGTGGCTCACCCAGAACCTGCTTTGTAGACACGGCCCCAAGCAAGCGCTTGGAACCTTTGAAGGATAAGCCGGACCTTGTGAGTAGTAAAATCGCAAGTCGACACTTACTGATCATATAGGGACAAAGCACCTGCTGCAGCAATTCCGCGTAGGATGTTCGCACCAGCTCCATCTTTGCAAATGATCAGATTCAATACACTATTGAAAACGATTGATCCATACTGAACAAAGCCTTTGCGCCTTCTTTGGCGACAATCTGCCTAGTTGCATCTATAAAAGACTTGTACTGGACCTGGCGGGAATGATGTGAGACGGTGCCCAGCCCGCTGGCGGCAAACGCAACACTTGCCTTTTCTCCCGACGTCATCATCATACGACGCCGGATCGTGTCCATAGGATACGATGCAAATGCAGCACCCTAAAAAAAGTGCCTCAACAGATAGCCCAGTGACGTTTGCAAAGCCTTGACTGACCGTGGTACAAGCCCAACCCACGGCGAAAGAAGCTAGGAAATTGCCCTGAAGACTTCCGACAAGGAACGTATCCCTAATGGTATCATAGCCTCCAAAGCTAGACAAGAAGGTATGCTTGGTCCTCAGTGTGGATATAAGCGAAACATATACTTACTACAACCCCCGGTAAACAATGATGCCGAGGATATTAGGAACAAAACCTCTATATAGGCCAAGCACACCGTCCGTGCGGAGTGTCTGTCTATAGACGTCTATGATTCCGGTAAATTGACGCTGTCCTCCCTTGGCTGCACTCTTCCCGTCAGCAGCCAGCCGTGTTCTAGCACTGATTTCAAGGATCAGCGTGAATAGTTGGACAAGACAGCAAAGCGTACTAATCGAGGGAATAGACGAAGACAGCAGACGATGCCCCGGCGGCTGCACCACTGGCGATATTCCCTATGACAATAGAGTCAGCTCGGATCACCAATTAACCATCCATCCGACACTCGCCAAAAACCCAAAGCCCATACCCCTGCGACTTTTGATAACCGAATCGTCTCTTGAACTCGTCCTTGAAGGCAAAGTTCAAAGCCTGCGTAGGGAAGTACCTCAAAATATTGGCACCATTCCCCCTCCAAACTTAGCGCGCTGAGCACATCGGATCGTCGATTGAAAGGTGTAGTAGCGCACAGCTCAAAAGACCTTCTTCCACAAAAGTTCTTCTAAAGCAGTCTGTCACGCCACGATACGGAGAGCTTAGACGGCCAGCCGCAATCATGGCTCCTTGATTCTGTATCATCAGCTTGACACGCTCGATGGGTGCAGCGACCGTCTTCGAGATGGCCGCAGCAGTCCCCCCCATCATGAAATCGACTGCATGACTTGTTTCAGAATAACGTCAAAGGCAAAGGAAGACGTCGCTTGCCTAGGAAATCATTCGGTCCCGATGGTTTACCCCTTGGGTTGTCGGCCATAGTTTATTGTAATTAGAGAAAGGTAGTGAGTGGGGATTGTGAATTGATGAACTGACGAGGGGACACTCGACGCGCAGCTTTTTATGCGGACGGGCTGCGAGACTCATAGGGAGAACTCGGAAACGGGGACAGTGCCTTTTAATGCCGCAAGATTTAAACAGACCGGCATATCATGCATTCATGAGCAAGAAGGCCCATATTGACTATGAGACTGTGCAGGTGACTCCAGCCTCAGGGCTTCAAGGCAGTGTTTCCACTCCGTGCTCACCCGAGGGCGCTCCACAGTTATACTGCCAATAGAAGCAAAGAACCCAATTTGTGTAGGCATCGCATGAGTGGCAATGAGCGCGTACTCTATACGTGATACCCGTAGTGTCTCGATTCATCCATGCAAGCATCACGATCATCTGATGGATTTGAAGCTAGATTCACCGAAAGGGCTGCTTACTAAAACAATTCTTGCTATTGGTTACTCGGCAGTTAATAGGGGACTTCGTCATTACAGTACTTACGTGTTCTAATTATGCATGGCGACGCAGAGGTCGCACACCAGCTATATATTTACTTATGTTCTACCAGCTCCTGGGTATCACCAATTTTCCCTACAATACAGCAGCAAAATATAGAACAGCAACGTAAAGTACAAAATAAGCGAAAGATTTAGCGAGGAAATTAAGCACGGATTTAATCAATGCGTTCAGTACAGAACTAAGAGGAAAGAAAAGAAGAAGGACCCGCACGAGGACCAGCGTGATGAAAGAAAACGAAAAGTATGCCACATATATGGCACCCAGGTTGAACGTTAACTTAACCATGAATCACAGATTCACCAGGGACGTCTACCCCTCGTCTGATATCGATCACTTTATCAAGATCGATCCCACCACTGGAGCTCGAGCTTCCCAAGGAACTACTGAACCCACTGGATCCACTGGATCCTTGGGCAGGTGCGCGAAAGTCCGTGAGGGTGATAGGAAGCATATTTACTTGCTCTCGTCGAGTTGTTTCCCTAAGATTAAAGAAAATGCGAGATGCAAGGATACTGTGTAAGACCATTTGAGGGCTAAGAAACACGTAATGTCAGCAAGGCAGGATTCGTTGTTTCCCGAGGAGAGACTAACGAATTGAGGATATCAGAGTATTGGATCTGCACTTTGTGAATCAAAAAGCAGTCTGATAAACGGGATGCGATGGACTCACAGGTGAGATCAGTGTGACAACAGCATTTATTACAGAAAAAACTTTCAAATCATCACAACTATGTGCAACGAAGGAGCGTGAATAACGCTTACCCACGATAACTGCCATGTACATGATCCCATCGCGGTATAGTGTCGTGATCAGCCGACCGGGGGGATTCTGTCGTTTCATCCTCCGGAAAGCCATCCAGTTCAACATCACCATACCTAGAGGGGTGGAACAGGTCGGAAAACCTGCGTTCGATTGGAAGCATTGAAAACCTACCTAGCTCGAAGAGTATCAGACAGATATATTGAATCGCCGTAGCTGCTGCACTTTCTACCCCGACGCAATTAAGAGCCTTGTAAACCGCTGTGAAGTAGACTAAGCCAGGATGAATGGATAGATGTGCCGGGACGAGACTCACCGCTGGTAGGTTGCGAGGCAATGGTCTCCGATGGAACAATGGAGAGGACCATACATACCTTAAAGCGGTGTCAACCGAAGTCGAAGAAACGTGCATGCGGGAGCACGTACTACTCCAAATGTGCACATTCCGATAAGAATTTTCCTGTCACGCTTCCAGAAGGCGTATGTCCGCACGATAAGCATCGCTATTGTGCAACGTTTGATCATGCTTTCTATCACATCAGGATATCATCTTCTCACCTTCCGCAAGGACAATGCATAGGTAGTACACCACTGGAAGACAACGTCAAAGTGTTTGTCCAGATGAACAGGCGACTGACCGTTTGTTACCATTCCAAGGGAACCACACTAGAACACCAGGTCAACATAATAGTCGAGCGATACAAACGGCACCCTTACATAACTCGTTCCTGAGGGTTGGACACGGGACGCTAAATAGGACGGAGGATCGGATCCATCAACTACATCGAAAAAAAACAAGTTTCCAACATACTGGGGATCGCCATCCCAATGGCAAGAAAAGGCAGATAACGTGAACTTGCAAAGTGAATTCTTGTTGCCGTCCACTTGGTGCCATACAACCATTCGAGCTTGGCGAGATTTGAGTCTACCACGAAATCTGGCTGAGCAGCACTGTTGACTCACCTCTTGTCCAAGCGTGAGGCAGTAGTCAAAAGCCTGCGGCACGATCAGTCGGTGCGGATCTAGAGACGTGGACACGTTCGTCCTACCAGCAACGCGGCGGCGGCGACTACGACACCAACCCACAACCTTTTTCAGCTAAATACTATCGATTTTTGACCGATCTCTTACCGATACCGTACTATAGAAATCAGGGTTAGGGATGGGATATGAGCTTCGAAGTGCTGAACAGGGATATGAACTCACCTCTGATATCTGCAGATACAATTCCACTGCAGCGACAGACATCACTCCAGCACGCTACATGAGAATGAGGACGAAAGGAGAGCCACGCCTGGGGAGCATGCCATTCGTAATATGAGCGCGCTACTACGGAAGCGATAATGATACTCCTACCGACGTTCCTGGACATCACAGGTTATCATTAGCAAGACACCTTCTACATGGTAACCACTGAGACGGAGGGCAAGTTGTTGCCAAGTTTGGCGGCGCCCGAGAGAAGAGTCTCCGGGGAAGTTGATGGCTCGGTCCCAGTAGTAGCGACTGGAGACATCACAATTCGTACACGTGCGTGAATTCGGTTTGTCTTGGTGGCCAGCTCGTACTTCAGATGGCCCTGGAGGTGACCAGAGGGTTTACGTATGAGAATTGGTGAGATTGCTTGGCGACTCTGGCCCAGGCCGTTGATCATCAGGAGCGCTGTAAGATAAGGGTTCCTGACCATGCTGATCAACTTTGATAGTCAGAATCCACCATTGCAAACTCGGTGGGAGGAATTAGTGAGCACTGTTCAATGAGCCGCCAAAATCTGTAGATCATCCGTCCGGAATTACGTAAGTATCGTGGGAATCCGGTCGTCGTGTACGTGAACAACCCGAGGCTAACCCGCATGTACCGATATGTACATCCAGCGTACACGGTAGACATGATATGCACTCTCTGCTGATTTATTTCGTCAAGTGGAAACCGGTGGTTGCTCAGACGTGTACACGCTCCACCTGGTCTTTCACTAGCCAAGCATCTCCAGTTGCATATATCCACCATAGCAGATATGCATGGATCCGGTGCGTAGCTTGTTTCAAAATCCATGGCTACCATCAAGCCCGCTTAAAATAGGATGGTTATGCGCCCTCGTTTTTCGATGGTAAGCATACATTTGCCGACAAGTATGCTTACATTGAACCTAATAGTAAAAACGACAAGCTTCGCAAGTGCGATTTCGGTTTTAAGATAAGTCTGGCAAGATCGCGCGAATAGTAGGTTGCTTCTCAAAGTAAGCAGCCGAATTCATCATAAAGGCGTATTCACTGCCATCGCCCTGTATTACAATTAGAAAGAAACGAATGGATGGATGTGCACAAGAGACTGACAATCATTGACATCGGAAAACCGGGGTCAAAGGGAAGAACGCTCTCCAGGTACTTGATGTGCTCGGGGGCGAGGACGATCTCCAGTGCTTCAAGGTTAGCCTGCAACTGTTCCACCTTTCGGCCTCCGACGATTGGGAACACGTAAGGCGCCTTCTGCATGACATATGCAATCGCCACGGCGGTGATTTGCTTAGCGCCTACTTCTTTTGCAACCTTTTCCAATGCCGCGCTCATAGCCTTTTCATTGTCGTTTCGCTTCCACTCCAAATCCATGGATACACGTCCCTTCTCGCCTGACTGAGCACGCCGCTCTTCTTCCTCGTCAGTGCGTAACTTCCCGGCTGCCAGTACACTCCATGGAGCGATGGCCATGCCTATGGGTCATTGTGAACTATCACAAGTGGGTCAAAGACGATAACCTCGAACGCACCATGGGCCTTGCACATAGGAAGTATGTCTCGCTCGATAGAGCGATCTATGACATTCCAGAGGCCTTGGTAGATCACAAACGGGGTCTTCCCGTGATCACGAGCGTACTGATTGGCCTGTGAAATTACCCAAGCTGGAGTATCGGAAACACCCTAGAAACCGTGTCAAACAATCAGGAATGCCAATGACGTTTCCATCGCGTACCAGGTAGAGTACCTTCCCTTGTTGAATGAGTACATGAAGGCCATTCATCACTTCCTCGATGGAAGTGTCCCAATCCCACCAGTGGACGTAGAGTATGTCAATGTACGAGGTCCTGAGTTTCTTCAAACTCGCTTCGACACTGATATGCATTGATTTCACACTGTTTCCCGCGTACATTGCCTTTTGCTGCACTCCGATCTCCCCTTGCATGTAATTTGAAGTGTACTTGTCAATAGCGGGTGAGCATGACGCTACCCAAGGACACGCAGCACCGACCTTGGTCGCAATCACAAGTTGATCTCTAATTCCGCGTTGCTCAGCCCATTCACCAATGAACTCTTCCGATCTTTGATGCTGGCTAAGACCAAGCGTTAGGTGGCTCCAAAAGCCATACAATCACGAGACACTCGCTAGTTGTTGGCAGTGTCGATGAAATTTCCGCCGGCTTCGTAGAAGGTGTCCAGAAGCTTGAAGGACGATTCCTTATTCAGGCTCCCCACAAACTCCCATTTGTCCCCAATGCTCATCCCACCGAGTTGAAGCGGAGAGACGCGCACTGAGGCATGGGGCGACAGGACGCGGTAACGAGCGAGACGGGACTTGGGTTTGGGCACAGGGGCCATCAGCGACGACATGGCGCAGAAACTGAGACAGGAGGTTGAGGGGATGTGTATTTTGTACGCGCCAGTCGATTGACGTCATGGGCTTACCCAGTAGATGTCGGGCCACGTCGGCCAACGTGGCCCCCCCTTTGTTCCATTTATTTGTTTGTTGCAAGCGGTTTGACGAGGGTGAGCATCAACCTCACGAGTGGTGGCAAACCCAACCACACAACTTTCATTCTCCTCGTCTTCATCAACGAATCGCTAGGTCAATTTCAAGATCGTGAGTCTAGCGAGGCGTTTTGGCAGCCGAGTTTGGGGAGAGAACCCAACGTCCGACGCCCGTGGCCTGTTCGGGTATTACGTGTGTGTGTTATGAGCCACGCAACATCTCGCCAGAATAATGGAGGAGCCCATTCGTTTGTTGTAGCACCTTGCCGTCGTTTGCTCTCTGGCCGCCTTTCGCATGATGCAGTGTTCGTTGATTGATCGTCTAGAGTTATGGATTACGTATCCCTCGGGCTCTCCGTTCAACATCAATCTTGATTAGCTAAATTTCAGACGTCGAACACAAATTTGACCCAGACACCATGCGCAGAGTATCTCGGCTTCCTCGAAGTAAATCGAGCCATCATGTTCGATACAAGAATTCAGGAGCGAGCTGCCCACCAGACAGGCAAGGTGCAAATACAAGCTGCTCTGCAGCTGGCAGAGACCGGTCCCAGTCAGAACTCAGGAGCGATCGATTCCGCACCGCGCACGATGCGGAACATAATGGCCACTGAGGCCACCTGCCTGCAACCAGATATTGCCAATGTTTGCAGGGTCGAACAATGCCGGGACCACCCCCCGAGTTGTCGTACACCGTGTAGACAACACAGACAGGCTCACGTCATGGGAAGCGTTCGACACAGATGCAGACGAAATGCAGGTCTGTTCACAAGGTAGGTCCATACGTATGTATCCAATATACCAAGAATCATACTAAGCCGCCATGGGCGTTCGCAAGTCTTACACTACAAGTACAATCTAACCAGCCATGGATCAACCATTCTCGACGCATCTAGTTAGTTTCAGCGTTGGTGTATGCGGTTGTCGCAAGTCCAACTTGGCTATTTCCAGAGTCAAAGACCGAGTAGAAGCGCTGCAACCATCCGAACCCGTCTGTTGCATGTCCGACGTCAACACACACTCGGCACTACTGCGTACAAACGACCTACTGATGAAGTCGAGACCAGATCCGCTTGGACTTCCGAGATCGGAGGTGATCAGATAAATCTGGTTGGGTTGCCCACCGAGCACGGAGTTAAGTGCACGGGGCCAAATTTGGGCGTTGGGCGTCAATTCGTATGTCACCTATTGGACGATCTCAATTAATTGTTCAGGGTGGTGATGAGAGGGAAGCTTACCCCACCGATGTTGAAGTACATGCTCTGCAGTTGCGCGTACTGTTGCTCCGTGATCGTAAGCAAGCCAGTGGTCCTGTTCCCAGTCCATTCAACTGATTGTTGCGCTGTGATAATGTAAGGGTATCCTACTGGTCTCGAGTGGCTCCTGTCGCACTCTGGTAAGCCTGGAAGGCATCCGTGGCAAGGAGCAAAAGCGTGGTGCCCGTGTCAACAATACCGGCAGTTGTATTCAGAAGGGAGGTGCCATTTCCGTAAGTCACCGTTTGATCGATACCCCAGTACTACGAGATTGTGCACAAAGTGAGAAGGTTGGCTTCACCACAATAGATTCAGCTCACGTTCGACGCGGGAGACGTGGATGTGATTGGCACAAAGTTGATTTCACCGGTGTATCTGACGTTCGTGATGAGTTACAAGAAGAGAACAGATCGAGTAAACTCACTTGGTGCTGTCAGTTCCTCCAAAGGTCAGTTCACCATTCGTGACACCCGTAGATGACGAGGGTTCATAGAAGATGCCCAACGAATCCGATGAGATCGTCCCTTGCGAATAGAGATTGTCCGTGACTGTCGGGACCTCTGTGGTGTTGGAAACAGTGCCTTGCGTGAGATCAACCGGGCCGACTCTGTGACCCACTTGTCAACGCGTCATTGGTGAGTTTCTATGGTAGCGGTACTCGCCCAATAATACCATCCACGCCGCTGAAACCTTGGGCAGAAGAAGCAACGCCGATTGATTGATTCTGAATCACAAGATTCGCGTTCAAGGTCACCGTATCGATGTCTGCACTACCATCAGCTTCTGTTTGACCTGTGCAAGGAGAAAAGAGTCCTGACATTCTTCTCCCGACATTGTCCCGGAGCCATAGCTGACGTTCTGCGGCCGAAGGTATTAATCCACTGCCAAGCAACGCCGTGAGTAAACTTACGACGGTGTTGCCGGTGTCTTGGCTGGTGCTCGTCGGGTTGTATGGCGTGCTTGCGCCAACCCAGGTGTTTGAACTCCCTATAGGAAATGTTGAGATCATCCCACCGAGTTCGTCTTGTGTGAAAACTTACCCGTGTCAATGAGAAGGGTGTATTGGGTTGGGGGGTTCCCAACACCAACGGACATCGTGTATGTCACACCTACGGTTAATGCTCGACACACTTCAGCATCGGAATCATGTCTGGAAAACCCACCTGAATCTGTCACGTCGATGTTATCACCACCAGTGGTGCTAACAGCAGCCCGGAGAGGCCCATGGGGTGACAAACCAGCAAGGAGCTTGGCTGCACGCTTGCGATCACGGTCGAGAATTTCCCTCGCACCGAACGAGGCTCGAAGGCGGGTCGCAATGGGAATAGAATTCATGACAATCCTGGACATGACTGTGTGCACGACCTAGTAAGAAAACAAAGAGAACGAGAAGGGCGAGGATTTTTTGCTCAAAGAAGAGAACCTTTTATAGGGCCAGAGGCGCTGCGTCTGAGTGGGGATCGATATCGCCATTAGCCGTGGTATGTCATTCTAGGGGGAGGCGTGATGCCGGGTTGACAGGACAGCCTGGAAAAGAACCGCGAACCGGGTTCTAGCATTGACCTATGCCAAGAAAGAGAACCGAAAGAGGCTACCTGGGAAAGAACGACTCTCTCACCGCGGTGTTATGAACTTCGCCATCAGTGCAAAGTCACCACCGGGTGACAGGTTAATCGGTTCGAGAAAGCTCCACAATACTTGGGGAGTGCAGAAATAACTCACTTGGACGGCAGACACCCATGAATGGTGTTACCAGGCGTTGTAGTAACATGGCGTGAGTAGAACGATGACACTGTGCGTCTGGTATGGTCCACAGTCGTGTGACAACATACTATTGATACGATCGCTCTTCGGTTGCGAGTAATTATAATTGCGAATTCCTCCGAGGTGGGTCCGGAAATGATTATGGTGCGCCGAAACGGTGGTGAGCCGATTTGATGAAGTGGGGTGAGTACAATCTATGGTTATTGGCTGCTGAATAGGGAATTTAGTAGTTCTAAATTAGTTATTTGGCATGGGTAGAGGCGCGGCCCAGGTATCCTTATCAGAATCTCCCAGAGTCACCGTGTGTAAGCTCCCACAACACGGGCTGCGGCAGTAGCATATTTGCGTTTCTGTGCCTATTAACAATAACACGAAGACTCATTCGTACATGATCATACATGATCTAATGGAGGGTGATCTAAGCACAAGTTGCCCGGTGAACCGTGGAAATGGAGACGTGGTTGATCGGGTGACTCACCAGAGATAAACTATGGGTCGGCAAAGTGCGAACCTAGACCCGATCGCGGGTAGATGAGATGGCGACTGCCATCTACTCAAAGCTTCGCAGAATCCTTGGTTCCTTGCCGTATGTTCAGCTCCATGGGGAGCATCAACGCCATCTGATCAGCCACAGCAATGCAGTATTGATCGTCCCTCCATCCTTTGGCGACGTCTCCCTGTCCAATTTCAGAAGGTGCTGTCCATACCTCCACCCTCGCATTGTGGCGTGCCTCTGGATTGGTCTGGAACCGTGATTCGCTGTACAAACCAATCGTGCGAGCTGAATAGTTGTTGGATGATGGTATTCTGGCCTTAAACTCTATTGTCATGGTGATAGTCGGGAACCAACTAAAAGGGATACTTCAGTCAATATAACGTCTCTAATTGGAGGGATGCTAACCTTCTCTTGGGGCCCATGCTTGCTGGCTCACTTTCCGGTAGCAATATCGGCAAGTTGACGAACGCGTCACAAAAGAATGGTATAGATGATGTTGTGATCTTATCGTCCTTGTGAGCGAGCTCGTACCAGGCGCCCCACTCTGCGCCCCCTCCTCCAACGGATTCGGACGTCGTCCTCGCTGCGTTGTTTGGATCGTTACGGCTCAACAGGACGGTATCGACAGACATCCGAGTCTCCATCTTCCTCGTCCAGAATAGTGAGGCGGTATCGTAAGACACCGTGCTCGGATGCGAATGCAGCGGGACACGGCGTGCATAAGGAGATGGCGGTGCCAAAATCTTTTGTCCTTGGCCGGGCTGGGGCGGAGACAGATCACCGAAGATGAGATGAGCGGTTATCCTTGTGGTTCCCTTGAGGTCCACGATAGATCAATTGAGGGAAGACAACGGATAACCACACGAATAGACGACGAACCTGTTGCACGAGTTCTGCAAGAATGTTGGTGAAAGTCTTGCCAGATTTGATTAGCTTGACCTGCACCTGACCGATGCCAGGGTTGGTAGCGCGAAGGTAGTGTGCGCTGACGTAGATTGGATCTGTATGGGAAGAACCGGACTGGTACTGAATGCAGGCCTCCACGATGACACCCAAGGAGTAGCCTGGGGCATTCCAACAATACTCGGTCAACGAGGGTAAACGATTTGAAATGCCTACCTCCTTGCGGGACACTGAGCACGGTGGTCGCTTTGAGGTCAGTTGGTGCACATGGACGGTCAACGTGAGCTTGCTTACGCTACAATGGCCCAGCTGGGATCAAGCTCGCAACGGTAACAGGATGTACCATCGTCGCTTTCGGACTGAAACGAGACCTGAAGAGCTCGCACAAGCGGCGCCATATGCACTGCGGCTGTTTAAGTGGAGGGAGACGAACTTTTGGGCGTCTCGGCGGCTATTTCCATACTACATTTTCCCGGACGGTGGTTTGTAGACCTGATGAAACAAGGCACAGGTATGACAAGTGTTTAATTTGACCCGAACTTCGCTCTTCCAGCTTACGACTGGGATAGCAACGACCACCTAGGGCCACCAGTAAAAGCCCTCGGTGAAGTGTCGTGGGAAAGGATGGTCACCACGTGTTGATCGGTGCGGTATCCTCGTGGCCGTGACACGACGCGTTTTTCCCACGGGTTTACGCGTTGTGTACGGGTGTTTGGCCCTTGTTGGAAGGCGAGATGGGTCAAAGTTGAGATTGGTCGCAGCGAGCAGGCGCAGAGCAAGCCGAGTTGCGTCCTGCTGCGGTCTTGCCTTTCACTTCTCTATTCTATCTTCCTTCTGTACTTGTATTCGCCCCTTCCAGCCCTTTGCATCTCCCCCGACACGTCCCAGACACCAACGACCATCATGGATTCACCCACAGAAGTATCGGACGTCTTCTCGCTCTCTGATCATCTCCTTGCAGAACGTCTTCAGTTTGTCAAAGAAGTACGCTCTCCATTTCTTCCGTCCCCTCTCCTCACCCTGTTCGCGTCAGATCGGTTTTGGAAACTGGGGCAGTGTATGGCTCTGCCGCCCCAAGTCTTCCTCTGGCAAGGTCAAGAATATGGAGGTCGCCGTCAAGCTCGTTCACCGCTCGAAAACCTCCACGACCGCTGCCAGAGTACGCTCATTGTGCGTTCTCTCCCCCATCTCCTGCGGCCCCACTCACATCTGTGGTCATGCTAGATGGAATGAAATGAAGATCGTTAGATCATTTAAGAATGACCCACATCCATCCATCGTCCCTTTTCATTCATTCATCATCACGCCTTCCTACGCGCTCATCACGATGTCGGTATCTCCTCTTGCCCTTCCCTTTTACTCGCTCAGCTCATCCGCGCTCCTAGGGCATACCTCCCGACCCTTGTGCCTGTAGAGGTATCCGAGTCACGTGCAAAGGGGTGGTTCAAATCTCTCCTTTCCGGTGTTCATTTTCTACACTCCAGGGGTGTTGTGCACAACGATATCAAGTACGTACAAGCCATCTCGCAAGTTAAATACTCAACCTTCTTTCCACCAGGCCGGCTAATATCCTCCTCTCTCCCGACAATATCCCTGTCCTTGTCGATTTCGGCTTTGCAGAAAAGTATGATCTTACTTCTCCCAAAGCCTTTCACAGCAACTTGACGTACGGTACACCCGAGGTATGTTCACATTTTGTAGTTCACATAAATTTTTTTGACTTTTCCTCGAGTATCTCTCCCCTGAACGTGCCCGTGGACTCCCCCACGACACCAGGAAATCCGATATTTGGTCACTCGGTATAACTTTCTTCGAGATTCTCGTTGGACGCACTCCTTTCGAATGCGAGGAAGGAGAGGTCTTTGAAAAGAAGGAAGACTTGGAGAAATACTGGAATCGCACTGTACGTATCCTTGCTCTGCTTTGGAGTCTGCCTTTAACTGCGTGATGTAGATGCGGGGAAAATGGGTTGGAAAATATTCCATTTCCCAATCTGTCGAGCATTTACTCAAACACATGATTGTCCCCAATCCTGACCTTCGGTGTACGGCTGCGGAGGTAATGGGTAATGCTTATTGGGACGTGACTCCAGCAATTCCCGTCAACGGACACAGTAGGTTAACCGCAATGCTGCTCATATGTCTTGTTCAAACTAGTTTCGCAGGGAAATCGGCATCCGCAGCGGTCCCTTCCGGCGTGCACGTTCGGATGCCTTCGCTCTTTGACGCGTTAAGGGATTCCTTGAAGGACAAGGACAAGGGCAAGGAACAACCACGGTCGCGTCTTCTTGACATTTCTCTTCCATGGTCACCATCGAGGTCTGCGTCCCGATCCTCTGTGTCGCGACCAGCATCAAGAACGGAATCTGCGTCTCGGTCTGCATCCAGAATGGGTGTTAGCTCACGGCCAGCCTCGAGAATGGAATCTGCGTCACGATCCACATCGAGAATGGGTGCTAGCCCACGGCCAGCCTCGAGGGCGGAGTCTACACCTAGGGCCGCTTCAGGGACATCGCCAGGGTCGAAATCCCACACACCCAAATCACCTTCAGAAACACCAATGATGTCGAACCGCCGTGCTATTGTAGACCAAGTGTCTCCTACCTCTGTTCCGCCCGTAGAACGAACTAGGACACAGTCACGATCAAGGTCCCAACCTAGATTGCGCACACCTCCTGGCATCTCTGCTGTAGCACGCACGAGAAAACTGTCTACCGTCCAAGGATCACCCCTCGTCAGACCTCAACGCCATATCGGTGCGGAGACGGAATCCGAAGAGAAAGATGCTAGCGTTTGTAAGGATCGGGACAGTGCGAATGCACGCCAGTTGATCTCCCCTGATTCGAATCCCTCGATGAAGCGTCCCGTTGGGTCTCGGCAACCTTCTCCACGCGTCCCTTCAGGATCTAGTGTGTTCAAGGAGTCATCCGTTTCTTCTGCGCCAGTAAGGACCGCGGCGAAGAAATACTCGGCCTCTCATTCCAAGGTCCCTGAAGCGGACCGCACACGCATGCGTGCGCCCCCTCATCTACTCACTCCGCGGAGCATTCCCCAAACACCTACTGCCGTTTCCAGCCGGATTCCTTTCCATACAGTACAGACTTCAGTCTCGAAACAACTATCGGGAAAGCCGCCGCGGACTCGTGGACACGCTGGTGTTCTCGTGGATCTCACAGGGTTCGCTCGAAACGTTGATCTTGGCGCGCATGGTGTCGGACGTCCAGCGAGGCATGCTGGGGAGAAAAAGGACAGAGGAAAGGAGAATACAAGGGCTCGCACAACCGCCCAGAAGGAGAACAAGGAGAACAAAGGCCTACCTTCCCACGTTTGTACACCTCGCAAGAACTCGCGTCCACCAAATGGGCTTTCTGGTGTCACTCCTCTCAGTCCCAAGACCCCCGTGAAGGAGCAAAATAACTCTGCCGCGGCGATCCCGCTAGCGGCCAACTTGTCTGGCGCGACGACGGTTACAAGGGGAAGTGTCAGAGACCGGATGATGGATTGGGAAAGGGAGCGTGAACGATTGAGGGAGATGAATAGGTTGGCTGATACGAGCGTTGACGGTCACGGTGATCATGGCTCCACGGCCCACACTCGGACGACCACTGGCTCGGATTCTTCTGACGATGATGACTCTGGCGTAGAGGCTGAAGTTGTCGCTGCAGCCGCCTCCGCTCAAGCCAAGCGCGGGGTCCATATGGAAGCTGAAAAACAGAGAGAAGGGAATGTCGATGTCGAGGGTGGAAGATCTGCTACCACGCAAACGGTGACAACGATATCTTCCTCGTCGTCAAATTTGGAAAGGAGCGAGATCGAGGTTGCCAAGATCGCTGTGCGCACGTCAGCTCAGATACTGTCATCGCGTAACGGGTCCATCACCGCACTTGCGCTTACACAAAGTGTGGGGAAGCGACCGTCTGAAGAAAATCAAGACAAACGCGACTCTGTGACCGACATTGGGTTGCCCATAGAAGTGCCCAGGAACACCGAATCCGGATTCATTTCGTTGAAACAGAGCGTCAAGGCTTCCATTGGTAGGCATTTTGGCTCTCTTTCTGCTATTACCTGACCATGTATCGTGGTCCTCAGACAAGGGCGTGCGCTTCTGCAAGTCCTCTACCTTGGCCCAATTCACGGGTCGTTCCACACCGGTGTGGTGTGCCTCTCCCGAACCCATTGATTTTGAGCAGAGACGGTCTGGCGAAGAAGGAAGATTCAGCTGGGAGAACATCCGACCCGAACACGAGGTCGCGCTTGATCGTACGAACTTGTGGATCCAAAGCGTCGAGAGTAAGTCCTGGCGTGTTTGGCCAAAGAAGGGATTGATTGATCCGTTGTGAAACAGAGTTGGTCGAAGAGACTCGCCAGACCTTTGCTTCTACGACTGTTACGCCTCCTGCTCCGCTTCCGCTCGCATCCATGTCCCGCTCCTCCTCACAATTCCATGTGACACCCGCAACCCTAAACAACAGCAACAATAATAATAATACGCTCAATACGAGCCGCTCTTCTCATCCCCCAAGACGTCTTGCAGCTAACGAAATATTCACCGAATCTACGGATCCGGACGCTCCGGTTTCACCAGCGCACGGAGAAGATCCCAGCAAGTCTTATTCATACATCCATGCTTCCGAGTCGTCTTTGCCTGTACTCCCTTCCATGGGTGTGCTGATGCAAACTCCGCGCCGACGCCGTGCGACGATCTCGACCAGGTCGCCTGCACAAACGAAGACTGATTTAGCAGCGAGCGACTTCGATGGCAGTCCATCGAAACGGAGGGAGAAATCCAAGTCGCAAGGTAACTTGAATAGACATATCCAGGATTTGGCAAAATTGGAGCTGGAGCTCAACAGGGGTAAGTAATACTACGTGTGTCA
>JBBPUP010000389.1:0-18049 GCA_038094735.1 Exsudoporus floridanus
GTATGTAGACACGATTCCTCCAAACAAAATGAGGCCATCTTGTGGTGCCCAGTTCCGAAACCTTTTCCGTACACACTCTTGAACCGTACCCTCGAACTTCGGGTCTTCGACAGTAATTCATCGCATACGGTCTACCACCAACTCGCGAAAACGCTTCGCTGTAAGGAGGGTCCGTTCATCGTTATCATTCCTCATTTCGCGGTCATGAATATCGTAATTGCGCTCTACGTCACTTCGACATGAATGCGAAAGGGTGCTAGGAGACATCCTCGTCCTCCTGCGACTCGAGAACTACGCCAATCGCATAGCCAGAGCAGCCGAATTCGACACGGTAGGGGGGCCCACCTCCAGATCATCATGTGACATTGCTGGCATAGATCGTTATGTGCAGTCAGGGTCGGAGGAATGGTATGAACAAGATGATGGAGGCAACGAGTGAATGCAATGCGGCCGGAGCGCCAGTCAATCAAAGAGTGATTCTTACGAAGCCAGTCGAAGCTGATAATAAAGTTGGACTTGCCAGTAAGGAGACGCGGCGAAGGGGAAAACCTCGGTGTGGTCGTCGATCTGGAGGCGGAGACCAACGACAAAGTGAGTGGGACCTCTGCCGTTGGGGAGCTATCGGCATAATAGAGATTGCGCGTGATAAGCATTCCATGTTTAGCACGGTCGCCCTTGCGAACCCTTCGTCAGTATGGCAACCAGTGGAACCGCAGTCTAGGGGGGCGTCCATGGGGAGAGAGCGGCGGTCGTCTAGTGTATGTACAACGGTGGGGATGATGACGGAGCACTGGTTAATGCGACGAATCCACCGTCGAAAGAGTTTCGGTTCATGGAGGCTGCAGGGATGGAATCAGGTTCTAACTCCCGTAGCTCGTGAATAAGGGACACAGTGAGTTCGGGGCGTTGGCCCAACGGTGTGGTGCTGGCGGTGGACCCAGTCAAGGAAGCCGCTGCGGGGTTTACCATCCGTGAAAAAAGGTCGAGAAAGCGGTAGAAGTAGTAAACATGCAGGGATGTGCATCTGACGGGAGGTCCGGGGACAGGCAGGGTTCTGCTGTAGCCTACGGGACATTCGCTCGAACAAGCAAATTGGTCACACGCCACTTTCGGCAAGGGCTCAGCCCAGCACTAGGGGGTTCAGTGCACGATTGAGTCCTTCCGTCCGTCTTAGCTTCTAAATCGCGCGAATCTTAACCGTGCTGTGTTCGTAAGGAAGTTATGCGTGATATAATTGAAGGCACCGGGCATCTACTACATGTAACAACTCAACCAGGAGCACGACCGCACGAATGCTCGACATCCATGGGTTCACCCTACATCCCCCCACTACTACCGTTAGCTCCACCTGGGGTCGCACCGTTCACGGTCGTACAGGTCGTAGCCGTACTGTTGTAGAACCGAACCGGCGTGAAGCCGCGCGCGTAGGATTGGTCCTTCCAGTACGGTCAGATGAAAACCTCCTGCATAGATGCCGCATGATGCGTCACTTGTTGGATTGGTACCATCACATCCCAGAGTCGATGCTATATGTATTGTGCCGTTCTCCGACTTACCACACAACCAGACGGAGCACTACCCGGTGTTCTCAACTTTCAACTTCATTGATCATCTTCAATCTACGGTGTCACAAACCACCCACTGGGGATGATGTACTTTGTCGATCTCACCTGGCCACGCATCACGATGTAGAATTGGAAGACGGGAAACTAGATCGTGGTGCGTCCCCACCATGCTCTTCATATGCTCCCATCTCACTGGCGCTTGTCCCCTTATATGTGATGTTAATGTTGACGTATGTCGTGTCTTGTGGGAGCAGTATCCGATGTTTTTGACACAGGACATGAAGGAAGTTGAGGTGTTCACAGTGTGATCCCTGTAGGTCGTAGCTCCGGGGAAGAGTAACAAAAAAGAATGTTTGAAAAGGCATTGCGATGGTGCTGGTTTCTTACTTTCCTTCCTTTTCTTCGTGATGGCCTTACCTTGATGATCTCAGTCTCTCTTTTGGTTTCGCTTTCGACCGTATTTTGCGTTGCGTGCGGTCACGTACTGTACCGTGGGCGCTGGTACAAAGTAGTTGCATCGTATTGTATTTTGCACTTTGTTTGGCGTCGAAATCTGATCAAGAATCGTGCCGAAGGGCGCGTCCCTTATGCCTCAGTACTCCAATGGAGTGAAGGGAGGGGGAAATAATCAGAGGTAACTGTGCATAACGGGAATCGGAGTTGGCGGCCAAGATGGAAGACGATCGCGTGGTCAATCGATTGATTCCCGACGCGGTAATGAAAAGACGATCTGGGGTAACCGTGATCAACATATTTGTGAACAATGGTAAATATAGAACTTGAGAGGCTTCGATGGTGGACTTGCCCAGGATGGACAATCCAAATGGACACAAGGCATAGTTACCTTGTACAGAATACACAATATTATTTTGTTCTCAGCCCGTGATGTGAATTCAAGTTCGAATGGCACCATCCAGGTACTTGCCATGTATCCCACTCACGCAACTCAATGCCTATGTTTCACAAAATGCATTACTATTGTACAAAATTGATAGCACACACAACCAGTACTTCGCAAGGAATCATTTGTGTTGGCTCCGCTTCTGCGATCGACTCACTCGATAGTGAATTGTTGCGTAGGATTCGTCAGCTGAGTGTTACTCAGAATCACCTGTTCGCCGCGAGGGAGATAGTTAGCCGGCGCTCGGACGCAGACTATAAGAATTATCACCCACCTTGTCATTGCTATCGACACTGCATGCTTTAGAATTGTCCTTTGCATACTGGATTCTGTTCGCCATGTCAACCATGCATTCGCGGAACCACAGTGCAAGCACCTACGAGTAGACACCACCATGGGGGATGATGGCCCACTCCGTGGCCGACGCGTTACCAGTGACCGGCACACCGGCTACACCAGTAGAGTGCGCAAAGGCAGATGGGCTGTAGCCAGTGTTCCTAATGGTCCAGTAAGTCCCGGAGGGTTGGAGGTCCCACTAAGGGACCGTGAGTTGTGGAAAATAACTATGGTGAGGCACGTACAACCTGGTCGTAGGCACCGGAGGCGGTCGCAGCAGTGAGGGCGTCGCTTTGGCCGGGTAATGTCAAGTACTTCCCGCTGGTAGTCTTGATCCTGTGGAAGCCAGGAGTGACGGGCATGTTGAATATTGAAGAATTTTGTTCTCAGAAGCGCTAGCTGAATAACCGAAAAAAAGCAAGGATAGAGAGTCTTATATACCTTCTCGTACTCAGCTCAGCTCGAAAATTTGAAAGTCAAGTAGTGCGCTATGGAAGATTTAGGAGGCCCCGGACGTTACGATGCAGTTGGTATCTGCCGCCGTATCTGGTCATACCAAATTATTGTCAGCGTGAGGATGGTTAGCATGACTCATCTCAGTCGTCGCTTTGCAGACCAATTTGGGGTTTTTTCCTCTTAGGATTTGGGGTAAGAAGTCTGGGAATATCAATTATTGAATGTGGCTTGAAAGTGCGTCCGCAATACCTCCCACCCTGAAGGCCTGATGTGCGAGTGAATGGTGCTATCTTCGATATTCAACTCTTAGCACACTCTGACGAGATCCTGATTGGCGACCCGCTATACATGGCCGGTGACTGAGTGATTTGAATGAAGGTAGTTCGCACGGGTACCAAAGCACGTAACATGTGCGGCGAGGGTCCGAATCAGCACATGCGTGTGGTGATACGTTGCAAGCGTTTCCGCCGTGCGCTGACAGCGGGGAAAAGAAGCCGGCATCCTCCTAAGTACTAAGGAGGTTACCCCCGTTTACGAGGTCACTGGGGGAACAATTGCATGGCTGTGGGTATACAAATTGAAATCGAAACGCGGAAATGGACGTCTTACTATAATAAGAAAATATGGTGTGTAACGACTGAACCGAATCCAGGAGCACTCGATCCCCCACGGTGGAGACCACACAGTCGGCCCGTCTGCGGGTCCGACCCGAGAGTCGGTACGCGAATTACCGTGTCTCCCGATTCGTTCTTGCGACGACCGCTACGATGCGTGGTGATGATGGCAACGCGGTGGCGTGGAGCACGACGAACTCCTGCTTGTTTGAAGCTGGGGTTCGTTGCTCAAATGTTTCCCACACAGTTTTGCGTTGTTCTTTGTTAAATGACGTGAGTGATCCCGTTGGTAGTAATGCTATGTCTATTCACGGATTGCTCGTCTTTGCGAATGATAATCAGTGAAAGCAGAGGCTGCCGTGAGTGGTCCTGATGGCCGTCTTGTTCTGATCGAGAGCGTGCGCGCCAATGGAGTAAGTGCCAGTGGTATTACGCTGTTGTCCAATTATTCGAGCAACGTGCGCATGGCTTTTTTGGTGTTGAACATTTTTGAGGACGTAAGCTGGTGCCAAGTCGGTTGGACGACGGACTATGATGGCGAAAATTATGATTCGTGGTTGCCCGTGCTCCTTTTGTCTGTTACCCCATCTTGAACTCTTCGGGACGACGGCAAGGCACTTGGTGAGGACAACCAGCTGCCCTCCGATAGCGTCGAAGGCTCTACAAATGAAGAGCTGGTGCCAACTCTGTCGGCAGCGTTCTATCCAGCTTATAATTTCCACTCCTGCGGTGCATCTGCCTGAGCATAGTACTACTGCACTGCCAGCCAGCAAGAAGAGATGTCTCATGGCCTTACTATGGCCACGTATTAGCGATGGCGGGCAGAATGGTGCGGGTGACGAGAACTGCATCGCATCGTTCCATGGAGGCACGCCAAAGTCTGTCGTAGGGAACTGCGGATTTGTATCGACGAGGGAACGGAGCATATCCGAGTCGATGTGATGGCTCCAACAGGTTGCTCCCATTATGGACGTGATGACTCGGAAGCAGCCATCCCATGTCAGTTATTCGGACTTATTGTGTGAGCCTGCCTACAACAGTTTCGAGTTGTTCGTAATGCGAACTGCCGAGAGGCTCTTTCCCAATCATTTTTTCAAGTTGGTTGGGTCAATGGGCCAACACAAACATCATGTAAATAAAGACTGCAACTTTGTCAAATGTTTCATAAGCGTAAACAGGGTCTCCGCCAGTTCCTGGCCTTCATTTATCCAGTGACTAAGGTCGCACATAAAATTGGAAGCGAATTTGGGGTCGCGATCGCTGATAACGCGCTCCGGTAGAGCGGAGTTTCCAAACGCGATCGCGGCAAAGTCGCGCTAATACCTCAGAAGACGTTTCGCTGTTAGAGGGTATAACGCAGTACGTTCACCTGCCTACGTTGAACGGGCCGAGGACGCGTCCGAGGGCATGCGTGCACAATCGAGTGTTGGTGGGTATTTGGAAAGGAATGTTGCGCGTGCAACTATAGGTATGGACGACGACGGGGATGGTGATACTTTGTGGCTAGTGGGATGGGTGCATGCGCGTATGGTACCGCATATGGGGGTGCTTCAGTGGTTGAGGTGGGTGCCACTGGGTGGTGCCTCTCGTTTGTGTGCGTGGACGTTCTGGGTGCAATTTTTCTTCGATGATAGACATGTACAGACTCATCACTCCACAAGACCACCCTCAAACGCGTCACCTACCCCATCTGGATCGCCATGCCTAACATCCCCGTCGACGATTACTCGGGAGTAACGATCGACGACGAACCGTTAGTTGGGTTGAAGGGTATTTTACGGACGTGTGATTGGAGGTTTATGTGTGTTGGTGTCTTATTTTGGAAGTAGTGTCCCGCGTTTTTGACGCAGGACATGAAGGAAATCGGCGTGTTCACAATGCGATCGTCGCGAGTCGTGGCTCCGGTGAACAAAGGTTTTGTGATAATGCTGGCTTTTCGTCATCCTTTCTCCTCCCCGCGGCGGCCTTACCTTATTGCTTTGCGTGTCATGTACTGTACCGTAGGGATTGGTGCAAAGTAGTCGCATCGCGCTGTATTTTGGTTTTCGTTACCCGACCTTAACCAGGTGTCGAGTTTATGGTTTCGTTCCATGTCTCATCATCAACTATGTTGAGTAACATCTTCTCGGTATAGTACTCTACTATCACACAAACATACTTCACATTCATGACAACTTCGATGCTGATTATCCGGTCGTTCAAGTCGTATTGTGCGTTTTGAAATGGTTATTATTACTTCTTAATTTTAATCATTTCTTTCCGCCTGTCGACATTCACCGTTTATATTTTACATACGCAGCCACCGTTACATTAATCGTCATTTCACATGCCAAATTTCTACTTGACCTTTTCGTACTTCAATACACAACCGATTTCCTTGACGTCGCCTCGATTTCAGTGTCGGTACTTTCATAATTTGGGGGTTTGTTTAATCCCTCTCCGCGGACTGTAATTAGCAAGTACTACACGCTATCCTCGGGTCCAGAGGTACCCGGAGGGCGATGCTATCTGTTCTCAAACCTGTACTACGAATTCAAGCTCAGATGGCAACAGCCTCGTGCATACGCCTTTCATCTCACAAAACACATTGTTATCGTACAAAATTAATTGCACGCACAACACGCTAGGTAACCAAGACAAATGATTCCTTGCAACGTACTGGGTCCACTTCTGCGACCGAGTCACTCGATACTGAACTGCTGCGTAGGATTCTTGAGCTGACTGACACTCAGGCTCACCTGTTCACGACAAAGGAGGTATTTAGTCGACGTCAGTTACAAACCATAAGGATCATCGCTTACATGATGTTTGGAATCGACAGTCCATGCATTGCTACTGTTAGTTCCCAGCTGGATTCTATCTACCACGTCAACCATGCATTCGTGGATCTTCAGTGCGAACACCTACGAGTAGATACCATCGTGGGGGATGATGGCCCACTCCGTGGCCGACGCGTTACCAGTGACCGGCGCAGCCTGTTGGCCTGTAGAGTACGCATGGGAAGGCGAACTGTAGCCAGTGTTCCTAATGGTCCAGTAAATCCCGAAGCGTTGGAAGTCCCACTAAGGGACGGTGAGTCGTGGAAAATAATTACGGCGATGCACGTACAAGCTGGTTGGGGGCACCGCTGGCGGGCTGAGCAGTGAGGGTGCCATTTTGAGTTAGTAACGTCAAATACATCCCAGCGACAGTCTGGATCTTGTGGTAGCCAGGAGTGAGGGACATGCTGAATATTGTTCTCGGAAGCGTCAGCTGAATGACCAAAGATATACCTTCTCGAACTCGGCTCAGTTCGAAATTTGAAAGTCAATGGGCGCGCTATGAGCGATTTGGGAGGCTCCTAACGTCATGATGGCAGCGTAGTATGTTGCCACCGCATCTACCAGACTGTTGTCAGCGCGCTCACTTTGCAGACTAATTTGGATCAGGCAAGGTTTATCTTCTCACGATGAAGACAGCTGGTATGACTGATCCCATTCACTGTCACGGCACTTTGGGGACCAATTCGCAGTTTTCGCCTTGGAATTTGAGGTAAGAAGTCTGGATTCATCGATCATTGATATTGAACATGTGGCGACAGCAGGCATCCGAAATACCCTGATGTGCGAATGATTGGTGCGATTATCGATATTTATCTCTTAACACATTCTGATGGGAATCCTGATCGGCGACCTGCTATACATGGCTAGTAACTAAGTGATTTGAACGAACGGTGATGCGATATTCTTCGCACAACTGCAAAGCGCATAACATGTGTGCTACGAAGGTCCAAATCAGCACATGCGTGCGGTCACTGTGGTGATACGCTGCACGCGTTTCCGCCGCGCGCTGACAGTGGGGAAAAAAGCCGGCATCCTCTCATACCGAGGAGGCGATTAAGGTCGCGCACAAAATTGGAAGCGAATTACGGGCGCGATCGCTGATAAAGCGCTCTAGTAGATCAAAGTCTTGGAAAAGGGATCGCGGGAAAGTCGTGATGGAGGTAGATGATTTCGTCCAGAAGGCGCGTGTCGCACGGCACGAAGACATGATTTTTCCAAAAAAAAAAAATGAAGCCATTTTGTGCTTTCCAGTCCTCGAACATTTCCGTACACACTCTCGGACCCTACCCTCGATCCCCTTCGAACTTTGGACCTTCGACAGTAATCCATCGTCTACACTCTCGACCTCGCTGACTCGCGAAAATGCTTCTACATAAGGAGGGTCCGCTGATCGTTATCATTTCACCCTTTGTCATAGTCGGGTTGGCGAGAAAGCATCTGGCTTATCATGGTATATCCCCAGCATGCGAATTGATTCCAAATCGTATTTGGCGAGCTCGGGCTTGTTGGTGGCTGGGCTTGCGAGCAGCGCGGAAATATTGGAGATTTCGACGATCTGTCCGTATGTGGAGCACCCATGGGGTAATGACGCCATTCCTCCAGTGTGTGCATGATGGTCGGCGTTCCGCGGTCATGAATACGTGCTCTACGTCACTGAGGGACTTCGACATGAATGCGACAGGGTGCCAGGAAGCGTCGTCTTGCTCGTGCAACTCGAGAACTGCGCCAGTCGCATCGCCAGAGTCGTCTGCTTTGCCACGGGACATGGTACTATCGCGAGCGCAGGCGCCAAAGATATTGTCATTTTGGGCGTTATGAGGGTGCGATCTTCATCCCCAGCCCAGTCCCATGCAGCACGACTCTCCAAGCGACGTAAAGGGTGAACGATGGAAGCGGAGCCTCGAACAAAAATGGTGGTAGAAATTGACAAACTCGAGGAACCGTTGCACGTCGTGTTTTGATCCAGGTGTTGGCAACTTCGATATCGCATCCGCCTTCTTCGCATCCATCATACTACCGCCAGCCGGTACGTCTCCCCCTACCCGGGCTCGCACTATTCACGGTCGTCCGAGTCGTAGCCTGTACTGAGTGGAAGTGGCACGAGGGGTTAGTAAGACCGAACCGGCACGATGCTGCACGTGTAGGATCGGCCCTTCTAGTATGGTCAGATGACCGAGGATGATGACGGGGGGAACTGTGATCGGCATATTTGTGAATCGTGGTATGCTCGAACTTGCGAGGCTCAATGCACATGCGAGCGACTCCGGCATCATGCACAATATGCGTTTATATGCGAAATCGTGCACCGTGATCAATCAATCTATGATACGATGCACGACACGGTGATTCGAAGAGACATCTGGGCATGTGTGCGCACAAACAATATGATTGATTGATTCTCAAACTTTGCCCTGAATTCAAGTTCAAAGGGCAACAATCTCGCACTTTGCTAGTTATCAACGCATACAAACTGATGCCTTTCATTTCACAAAACACACCACTACTTATCGTACAGAAGGCAACACGGTAGACAGCCAAGACAATCGATTCCTTGGGGAGTATAGGCTCAACTTCCGCGATCGACTCACTCGATCGTGTACTGCTGCGAAGGGTTCGTGAGCTGGGTGGGTGCCAGGGTCACCTGTTCGCCACGAATGAGGTAGTTAGTCAGCATTCAGCCACAAACTATAAGCATCATCCCCCACCTGGTCGTTGGGACCAACATTGCATGCTTTGGAAGTGTCCCGTGCGTACTGGATTCTGTCCACCATGTCAACCATGCATTCATGGAACCATATGCAAACACTTACGAGCAAAGACCCCCGCTGGGATAGACGCCCCACTCCGTGGCCGACGCGTTACCAGTGACCGGCGCAGAGTCTTGACCAGCAGAGAACATATAGGTATTCGCGGGGTAGGCAACGTTCCTGATGGTATAATTGGTCCCGGAGAGTTGGAAGTCCCACTGAGGGACCGTGAGCGGTAGAAAACAACCACGACGAGGCACGTACAACCTGGTTGTTGGAACCACTGTTGGGCTGAGCACTGACGTTGCCGCTTTGGGTGGACAACGTCAGGTACTTCTGGGAGGAAGTCTTGATCTTGTGGTGGCCAGGAGTAACGGACATGTTGAATATCGAAGAGAGGTGTTCTCGGAGGTGTCAGTAGTTGAACCGCTGAAGAGAAAGCAAGAATAGAGGGGTCTTATATACCTTCTCTAAAGCAACTCAGCTCGAATTTTGAAAGTCAATGTTGTGTTATGAACGATTTGGGAGGCTCCTGACGTTACGAAGGCCGTATAGTCAAAGTCCTCAGCTTCTCAGGCTCACGGCGAAGATAGTTACCGGTATGGTGTGACTAATCTCAGTCATCACTTTCGAGACCAATTTGGAGTTTTTTCGTCTTAAGATCTGGGGTAAGAAGCCTGGATTCATCATTAGTATTGAAATGTGTGGCGACAACCGAAATACATATACCTCCCCCCTGATGCGCGAATGGTTGGTGCGATTGTCGATATTCATCTCTTCGCTCGTTCTAATGAGAATCCTGATTGGCGACCTGCTGTACATCCCCAGTTACTGAATACTGATTGATCTGAACGAAGGATGGTGCGATATTCTTCGCACGACTGCAAAACACGTAGCGATTACATGTGCGGCGATAGTCCGAATCAGCATATGCTTGTGGTGATACGCTGCAAGGGTTGCGGCGATGCGCTGACAGGGGATAAGAAGCCAGCGAGCATCTCAGCTTGAAAGAAATGGACGGATTATCCCAGTTTCCAGAAGCGGCAAGGGCAATCAGAGAAGGAAGGCGGAAATAACCGTGAGAACAATCCAGACTCATTGTCGGCCATTAGGTAATCTCGGTTCCAAATCATACATTCATCCTGTCGTGTATTCGTAGTAATGCGGCGGCGATCTAAGTGCCGCCGCATCATGCTGCATCTATTACATAGCTGCTCAGGATCGCACATTTACCGCCGCCGAACTTGAACTTGGTGGTGGCAGAGTCAGCATGCAAAGAATTATGTGCTCGCCAGGTTGTTCTTCGTTATCCGAACCCGGGCCGCTCGCCAGTGTATTATGCAACCACACAAACAATGGGGCACGATGCTGAAACGGTGACCTTCGAACGCCGTTCTCTCCCTCCGAGTCCCTATTATGGACCGTAGGAGAGTCGATGGTATATTGTGTTGCTCGCCGACTTACCAATAATCTGGCAGTGACCAGACTAACTTACCGCACTTACTACACGAACTTGGACGGACGAACTTTCCAGGCACTACCTGGCATTTTCATCCTGAACCTGCTGTATCACGAACCACCCACTGGCAGCTCACGATGCTGCTAGACTTCCTACTAGGACCTTCATTATTTAATGTACAATTCTCCAACACACGAAGTTTACCATCACGTTAACTTGCAACAGTAGGGGCGCCCCCATGCATCCAGCGTTCACTACTGTGAAAATAGCTTCAACGGCCATAGCTCTGCACTCCAGGTATTGCCTAGCTCCATCATCTGTGGCGGCAATCCAGGTGTAGTCAAAGTCACTCCACTTGGGCTCCCTGGAACCGCTTGACCTACCTGTGTAATAGGATCCAATGGAGTGGGGAAGTTAAAGTGCACGATGGGCCTCACCTCTTTGGGCCGCGCACCATCTCTGCGATGTGGCTCCCAGTGTGGCATGATCCGGAGCGAACGGTGACAAAACGTAATCTAGGGTGTCCAACGCGCGACTTCGCGATGGATCCGTCGCACGATCTGATGGTGTTGTTCGAGGAGGATGTTGCACTGTACGTCTATTCAAGGGGATGATACATTGGACGATGCTGATGGTGATTGTGTCGATCATGGCCGTATTTCCTGGCATGTTGGAGTGGCACATTCGGACGATCTCGACCAATCGGGCGCCTCCCGGAGCGAGGGTACCGGTATTGTGTATGGCCGTAATGCACCCCATCACGAGCGGGGTTCGTTCGGATCGCCGACGACGTTGCGGAGATGATATGTTTTGCCAATCCCGCTAGACTACGCATCACGATTCCTTATCTGTGATGTCGACGTTGAGGTATGTCGTGTCTTTCGTTGGGAGGAGCATCCGGCGTTTTGACGCAGGAAATAAGGAAATCGACGTGTTCACGATCGGAGTAACAAGAACAATGTTAAGAAAAACAGGCTTCATAATAAATACCGCCAGTGGCTGCTCATCGCCCTGTCTTTTCCTTGTGAAGACTCGTGATGGCCTTGATATTGATGATCTCGGTTTCGATCCTTTTCTTTAATCTTGCTTTCGATCGTATTTTGCTTTGCCTGTCATGTACCGTATTATAGGCATTGGCGCAAAGTAGTTGCAATCGTATCGTGTTCGGGGTTTGATTGGCGTCGAAATCTAATCGAGAGTCGTGCTGAAGGGTGCGTCGCTTACGCTCCGGTGTTGTTTCGAGTATATAGGAGAGCAGAAAGACGGCAGTGGCGCCTGTGTCATAACACCAATGAGTTGGTGACCACGATAATGAAGAACCGGTAGCCGTGATCGACATTTTTGCAGCAAACTGTATATCGTGGTAAACACGTAACTTAAGAAACTTCAATGTTGGACTAGCTTGACGTTACCCGGGATGGACAATTCAGATGAGCACAAAGCATACACATATGATTTATTTGTTCTCGACCTGTGCTATAAATTCAAGTTCAAATGGCAACAGCCTCGTACTTGCTATTCATCCACTCATACAAACGAATGCCTTTCATTTTACAGAACACATTGCTACTTCACAGAATTGATTGGTCACACGGTACGCTAGACGACCAGTACTTTGCAAGGAATCATTTGCGTTGGCCCCACTTCTGCGATCGACTCATTCGATATTGAACTGCTGCAAAGGATTCATGAGCTGGGTGTCACCCAGGGTCACCTGTTTTCCACGGAAGCAGTTAGCGGGCAGTCAGCCACAAACTATATGGATTATCGCCTACCTGGTCGTTGGCATCGAGACTCCATGACTTGGGGGGGTCACTGGGGGGTTTACTTACTAGCTGGATTCTGTTCACCATATCGACCATGCATTTGTAGAACCATAGTACAAACACCTACGCGTAGACGCCATCGTGTGGTAAGATGATCCACTTCGTATCCAACGCGTTACCAGCGACCGGCGCAGCGATTTGACCATTAGAGTGCGCATAGGTAGTCAAGGTATAGCCAGTATTCCTAACGGTCCAGTCATGCTCAGGCTCGGAGAGTTGGAAGTCCCACTAAGTTATCGTGGGTTAGTCATGGGAAATAGCTACGACGGGGGACGCACGGTTTGGTTGGTGGCCCCGCTGTCGGGCATAGCAGTGAGCGTGCCAGTTTGGGTGAGTAACGTCAGGTACTTCCCGGAGGAAGTCTTGATCTTGTGGTAGCCAACAGGGGGGACGGACATGTTGAATATTGAAGAAATGTGTTATCGGAAGTGTTAGCTGAACGGCCGAAGAGAAAGCGAGCATAAAGGGTCTTATGTACCTTCTTGAAGGAAGTCCAGTGCGAAAATTTGATAATCAATGGGTGCGCTATGAACGATTTAGGAGGCTCATAACGTTACGATGTATAGTATCTACCGCCGCCGCATCTGGTCACGCTAGACTGTTGTCAGCGCGCTCACTTTAGAGGCAAGGTTTAGCTTCTCGCGGCGAAGATAGCTGGCATGACTAACAATTTTTGGGACACAGACCATTTGCTTTCGGGTCCAGAAATCTCAGTCATCACTTTGGGGCCCAACTTTGAGTTTTTTCCCGTCTTAGGATTTGGGGTAAGAAGTTTCGGTTCATCGATGATTGAATGCGTGGTGACAACATGCCGTCCGTAATACATCCCCTCCTGAAGGCCTGGGGTGCGAGTGATTGGCGCGATTATCGGTATTAGCACCTTCCGATGAGAATCCTCATTGGCGACCTGCTATACATGGCCACTGAGTGACTGAGTGATTTGAATGACTGAGAATGGTGCGATATTAATTACCGACGAAGGGCCAGCACCCTTGGCAAACCCCGCTAGGGGTTCCTCGGTAAACGCCGGTGCCAGTGAATAGACTCGGGAGATCTCCCAGTGTGCATTATTTACACGACGACATTAGGAGGAGTGTTACGAGCCACAATACCACGAGTCGACGGAGTAGTCGAAACAGTGCTAGCGAATTCAATTTAATTAATGTCTCGCACGACTTCGCGGAGTTCTCGAATGTCCGCTCCTCCTTGTTTTACTACTCAGATAATTTCTTATGTGGGTATACGCTCTCAACTGGATTCAAGTCACACACCCGAGTAGTTGCAAACAGAGTTGTATAGATAAATCTACTTAGCTCCGCCCAACATCCATCGTCAGTCTTGAAATACTGTAATATAGGTTTCCTTGTAACGGCACTCGCGTATGCCATCAATTTAGTGTAACTTGAAGTGCTTGGGGCCCTTGAGCGATTCACCGAACATTGGCGACTGGCTACCCCCGTGCATCGTTCTCCATGGCTGAAGTATAAGCCGTCAATGAAAGGGGTAACACAGGTCCTGTAGTGACATCCCCTCTTGAACAGAGATACCGAACACTCTCGAAACGCGACATAACGGAACCGCCCTAATCTTCAAACAGACTCGTCGTCGAGACTCCGGATCTGTATAAACTGGTCGAATCACAAACACCGTCAACAAAATGATACCGAACGACAGCAGCACACCCCGACCCATCATGGCTGGAAGTACGGGTGCATTACCCTGACACTCGACGCAATACCTCACCTGTTCACACAAACGATCACTGTTTTACATCTGACCGTGACGTGCAGCGAAGCGAAGGAGCCGCTGTTTCCATTTCGATCGAAATCAAGATGTAGAACATCCTCATTCTCGGCCACAGTCGCTGACTCGAAAGATAGACGCACATCTCGATTGTATCCTGGAGTGCCTTCTTCAGCCTCATCGAATCCTGCGGTACAGTGTACGGGCCAACGAACGTCTGCGCGCGTGCATGTAACGCGAGAAGCTGATGATGGATAAAGTAACCGCCGGGTCGTCCGACAAAAACGTTCCTGGGGTGATAGACTCCGTCGCGGCGGCGTTGGATAGATCGAGGCCAATGCGAGGGAATCGATATACAGTAGGACCATCGCCACGCGCTGGTGCCGGTGGGGAGAGCGCAGAGATGCCGCTGTTCTAGGTCGCATTCACGAGATGATCGATGGTGTGAGCACTACTGAGGCGGAATATTTCATTAGATCTACGAGGCGTTGCCGACGACATAAATGTTTGGCATGGCGATCCGGGCGGAGTGGTGATGCGTTGAGGGTGGTTTTGCAAAGCGACGGATCTGCATTGTCCTAGTTCTTTTCTTTAGTGGTACCCTCGTCCCTGTCTTCGTGATCGTCCAAAGCACTGCGGAGGTTCAAATTGAGTACTTGGAGCGTACACTTTCCCGCTTCTGACGTGGGCAGGAACATGACGATACGCTGTCCCTGGACGTATCTACCATCCAAGAAAAATCAGGCCTCCAACGTCGACACACGCTGGGACAATCGAGAGACGCCACCCACCTTAACCACTGAAACATCACCACATGCGGCACCATGCGCGCATGCGCCCATTTCCACTCGTGCCAAGGCATCACCATTCTAGTCGCCTCGCCCGTGCCCATAGTTGCACCCGCCACGTCCCTGTTATCCCAACGACGTCGCCGACGATCCGGACCAACCCGCTCACGATGGGGTACATCACTGCCGTACACAACACTGATACCCTCGCTTCGGGCATTCCCAAGATAGGTCCAGCATTTCCAGGGAGCTCATGCGGAGTGACTTGACCGCTCTACCTAGATCGCGTTGGAGATGGTGAAGCCAGACAATAATGCACAGCTATGACCGTTGAAACCATTTTCAAAGTAGTGAATTAACTGGATGCATGCAGGTGTCCTTGTCGGTTGTTGACGTGATGGTGAATCTCTCAACTGGGCCTTGTGTGTTTGAGAATTGTGTTGAAGGTAGCTGCCAGCGAGTGGGTCGTGATACAGTAGTGACATTCAGATGAAAATGTCACGTGGTGGTGCCATAGTGCATTATGGTCCAAAAAAAAAAAAAAAAACAATACATTATCGACCCTAGCAATCCGCCGATCTAAGTGCTGCAACTGTGTTGCAGAAGGTGTTCATTAAACCGTACGTAACGTGTCTCCGTAAGCTACTCTGAGCAGGATCGGACCTTATATACCGTCGCCGCCGAAATCGAACTTGGTGGTGACGGAGTTAGCAGTGACCAGTTGACCATGCAAAGAACGTGAGCTCCGGGGCCCCGACGTTGACGGATTGTAGTGTCCATAGCTCATTGCTCCAGCATCACAGTCGCCCTCGCTCCTTCCCTGCATGTTAGCCCCACACTCCAGTCTCACCTTCGGCAGGCTTCCTGCGCCTTGGGCCGGAAGTTCTCACCGCTCCGACTCTCTGCACAGTGCACACCCCGGTCAGCCGGGTTCAGACCCGAGAACCAACCATGGTCTGGGCTCCGTCCCGCGCTACGCCCAGCCCAGCCATGGAGGGCCTGTCTCAAGAAGGTCCAATCTCACTACTCCCAATGTCAACCTCACAAACATGACTCGGAAGTACTCGGCCGACCTTCGAACGCCGTTCTCTCCCTCCGAGTCCCTCTCCCGGACCACAGGCCAAATACGCAACAGAGTGCATATATAGTCTAGAACCGAGATTATCTCATGCTCAAAACTATGCTCACGGTAATTTCCGCCTCTTTCCCTGATCGTATACCTCATCCCTTGCTCTTTCCCTTTGGAATTAGTCTCACTCCTATAGTACTCAAGAACTCCGAACAGAGATGGCCCGTCCTTTTTCTTCTGCTAGCATCTGTTTTTCAAGATGACTGAGAAGCTTCAAGGGTGCTCGCTGCCTTCTTTTCCCTCTGTCCGGGAGTGCACAACTGCGACGCTCGCAGCACATGCATGTGCTGATTCGGACTATCGCCGCACGCGTAAATGTTACGTGCTTTGCAGTTGTTGCATACTGATAATTGATGGACCCAGACTTCTTACCCCGAATCCTAAGACGAAAAAACTCCAGATTGGTCTCCAAAGTGATGACTGAGATTAGTCACACCACACCGGTAACTGTCCTCGCCGTGAGCCTGAGAAGCTAAACCTTGCCTCCAAAGTGAGCGTGCTGACAACAGTTTCGTACGACCGGATGGCGGTGGTAGATACTATGCTGCCATCGTAACGTTACAAGCCCCCTCATTGTCCATAGCGCATTCATTGACTTTCAAAACTTCGGGCTGAGCTAAGCTCGAGTAGGTATATAAGACCCCTCTATCCTTGTTTTCTCTTCAGTTATTCAGTTACTAACACTTCCGAGAACACCTCTCTTCGATATTCAACATGTCCGTCACTCCTGGCCACCACAAGATCCAGACTTCCTCCGGGAAGTACTTGACGTTATTCACCCAAACCGGCATCGTCACTGCTATGCCCGCCAGTGGTTCCAACAACCAGGTTGTATGTGCCTCGCCCTAGTTGTTTTCCACGACTCACGGTCCCTCAGTGGGACTTCCAATTCTCCGGGACTAATTATACCATCAAGAACACTGGCTTCGTCGCGAATGCCTATGCGTACTCCAACGGTCAAGACGCTGCGCCAGTCACCGGTAACTCGTTGTCCACGGAGTGGGCCGTCATCCCCAATAATGGCGTCTACTCGTAGGTGTTTGCACTATGGTTCTATGAACGTATGGTTGACGTGGTGGACAGAATTCAGTATGCACAGGACACTTCCAAAGCATGCCATGTCGGTAACAACGAGCAGGTGGGCGATAATTCTTATAGTTTGTGGCAGAATACTGGCTAACTACTTTCTCTCGTTGCGAACAGGTAACCCTGAGCGTTACTCAGCTCACTAATCCTCAGCAACAGTTCAGTATCCAGTGAGTCGATCGCAGAAGTGGAACCTGTACTTGCCAAGGAATCATTTGTATGGGCTGTCTATCATGTTGTGTGTGCAACCAATCTTGCAGAATAAGTGGTAGTGTGTTTTGTGAAATGGAAGGCATTTTGTATGGGTGGATAAATAGCAAGTACGAGGTCGTTGCCATTTGAACCTGAATTCACACCAAAGGTTGAAAACAAATTTGTGCACACCCGAGTATGCCTATCGGAGATCCCCCAGATCGTCTCTTCAACGAATTACCATGTCGTGCGCCGCGTTGGGGATCAGTCGATCAGAGTGCATGAATATTTTGATCGCGACTACTTTTGAACGCGTATTCTGCGTGATGTCGTGCAAGCCTCAATATACAATTCACAAACATGCCGATTACGGTTCTCCCCATCA
>JBBPUP010000390.1:3603-18035 GCA_038094735.1 Exsudoporus floridanus
ACCACCGTGTTATATAGCCAACTACCTGCTTTCATATGACCTGCTACTTCTTTCTAGTATACTCTCCGCATCGCAAATCACGATCCTTGAAGACCTGAAGATTGACACTTTACAATTGGATATCGATAACCTCTTCGCTGGTTCGCAAAGGAGCTGACGTTTACGCACGACTCGACCCAATTCAGCATGCCGTGCTATGTGGATAAGATCAAGAGGAAGAGGAGCCACCTTGCATCTAGAGCGTGCTCCAGCAAATATACCACGATGGAAACGAACCCTCGAGAAGCAGCGAGCGTAAAAGAGTCGCAACCAGCCACGACAAGCAGTTCAGTAGTCAAGCACCATCGAGTCTCCGTGAGTGTCGGCATGGTTTAATCATTGTCCGAACACACATGGCACTTTCCTGTTTATTATAATGACCGCCAACTGCTGCGCGTCCACGTTGCCGTCTCTTGTTCGCTTTGTAGATGCCTCTTTCCCCGTCGCTTTCTTGCTGTGTCCTCACTCTTGATCCTTCCGGAGGAAGCACTTCAGTTTGAACCATATTTCAGCGCTTAAGAGGTGGGTCTAGCCAGGAAACTGTTGAGGATACGTACACATTCTGATCTCAATCTACAATCGACGGTGAGGTTCAGCGGAAATGGTGCCACGTCCCGATTAGAACGTGGTTTCATTTAATGCAGGGTCCAAAATGGTGCTTATCTTGGGTTATCTTAAAAAGGTCCGTCCATGGTGGCAATCGTAATCCGCCCTCATAAACACGCATCAAGACGAAACCCGCTGTAACTGAGCCTGGGATCACGATGACGAGGGGTCTAGTCAGCGGGTGGTATTTCTGGGGTCAATATTAGCACGGTGACGATCGAATCTAAGCCGAATGAGTGGATAAATTCGTGGAGTAGCTGGACGTAAGCGACTCCCTCCTGGTCTCATTTTCGGACGAACTGCACGTGAGGTTTTAGGCGAGAGTGGGGGACCTCTTTCAAAAGGTAGCGAAGTTCAATACTGCGGTTGCGCACCACGAGCTAGTCCGATGATGACTAGCCTGTCTACGTGATCAGACTGCCGATTCGAAGGACAGATAAACAGACTAACCACAAGCAAATGACGCGCATTGTGAATGGATGGAGTCCGCTTTGCACGTTGATTCATATTCAGCAGATACGTCTTGCCGTGTTGCATATCCCATTCATATTCTCCAGTCGTACTCGACGCCGCCATCCGCAGCAAAGGATCTATGGAAACGGGGTTGCGTAGTGGCGCCCATTCGCCATACCCGATTACCCGGGTCCACAGCACTCAGCCTCCTTCACCCGAGTGGCGGTTCGAAACACCCGAAGATTGGCATCCTCGTTTCCTTGAGTGATGTGACATGAGCTAGCTATTATTATCCTAGCGCGTACTCGCCTGTACTTTTTTTTTTTCCTTCTTCATACACACTTCATCTTTCAACCTGCAAGGGTCGACGTGACAACCGCAGTGTGGTTCATGCGTGTTTATGCTAAATGGAGTTAAGAGTGCGCAGTCACAATATATGAGTACGTGTTGGCTGAGCGCTGAAAAATGAGGGGAGTGGAGCCGCTACTGACAAAGGACAATACAATGTCAATTGAATGTCTGTTGCAAGCAACTGCGCATTGGCGACCTTGCACTGGAAGCATGGCTGGGTCAATTTCTTTGCCAAACGTCAACACTCGCAAACATCTCCTAATATTCTGCCAGTGCAGCCCACCTGAAGTTGAACAGATTTCACCCGCAGGAGCCTCGTTCTACTGGCCATTGTCGGCACATGGCCGACCCTGGGATGCGTAATGCATACACACTTTATGTTGTTGTGGAAAACTAGGATTTCCTAACCAGGCGATGCGGAATAATGGAAGGTGGACAATAACGTCTCCCAAATGAGTCGATCGTCGAGCACTGTCGATATTCCAAGTCTCAATTTCTCAATTTCCAGGTAAACTACTTGCCATCTTACCCCGTTAACAGACGGCGACGTTCTACTATGGAAAATCGGAAATTACTATGAGGACAAAACCCGGAGCTGCCTTGGAGCTTCTCTCCTCAACTAGCACGATGATTAACCCGCCATCAAGTATGAACTAACGTCACGTATTGTGATTTGTGACAGAGGACATTATATACCCTTGGAGACAGGGTTAAAAGGTGCGCAGCATGTACTGCGCAGCTTACAGCAGCCTGACATTAAGATCCAAGAATACACCTTTAGCATCGTTTCGGCCGGCGAGCGAATAGCTTGTGCCGTTACTGGCAGCGGAGCCATGACCACGTAAGTGGTGAGCATCCTTGTTCGGATGGTGGCTAGTCAGACTCATTTGTCAGACGCATTGTCTGTCGGTGCGGACACGACCGCGGACATGCATTCTCCTTTCGTCGCTTGTTTTGGCCGAACCATAATCTGATCGGATAACTTGCAACCCCATTCATCTCGCCTCTCAGGACGCGTATATAAGGACTCGCAACGCGTCGAGAACGATACCATCACCCAAAGGTTGCTCAGTGTTCCTCTGGTAGAAACATCTTCCCTTCCCCACCTCCAAACACATCCTTCGATTCACATCTCAACTCTTGTCCTAGAATCATCATGCGTATCGCTTCATCCCTCGTTACGTTCGTACTTCTGGGTGTTGCTGCTGCTGCAGCTGTCCCCGATGCCCGACTCCTTGGTCGTGACGGTGGCGAGGGTGGCCACAGCTCCGTGAGCGACGATCACCACTCTCGTGTCCCCACCGGAATTTCAGTTCACGGCGCCCCGAGCCATGTTCCAGCTGCTCGCAGGGAGGAGCCTTCTCCAAGCTTCGTTCCTTCCGTCCACCCATCCGGCAGCCACTCGCACTCTCCCTCTGGAACCCCGGACCACGCCAGTCACTCTCACGCCCCCGCGTCTCGCAGGGCAGACATCCCTCCTAGCATGAGCATTCCTTCGGTCCACCCGACCGGCAGTCACTCTCCCTCTGGAACCCCAGACCACGCCAGTCACTCTCACGCCCCTGCGTCTCGCAGGGCGGACATCCCTCCTAGCATGAGCATCACTTCGGTCCACCCGACCGGCAGTCACTCTCCCTCCGGGACCCCAGACCACGCCAGTCACTCCCACGCCCCTGCGTCTCGCAGGGCAGACATCCCTCCTAGCATGAGCATTCCTTCGGTCCACCCGACCGGCAGTCACTCTCCCTCCGGAACCCCAGACCACGCCAGCCACTCTCACGCTCCCGCTTCTCGCAGGGCTGAACCCTCTGGTTCGCACTCCAAGGTTCCGGACCACCCCTACCCGAGCGATGGCGGTTCTCACAGCGCCCACCCGAGCCCCTCGGCCAAGCCTTCCATCCTCCCCCCTACCGTCTAAACCCCGAGCTTGATGATCTCTGGCAACTCGTTGATCCGAGTGAGTGTCCCTATGACATGCGCCTGGATCGCTTCGAAACTGATCTTTTCCTCAGTAGAGTCTCAGTCGACGATTGCCATGTCGTGGGGACGAGCATAGAATGTAGAGTCAGTCCTTAAGAAAGAAAGATATGTCCATAGTCGAGATATAGAAATCAATGCTACCCTTTTTATGCCTTCGGTCTAGCCAGAAAGAAATGTCTGTTCGGTCTCCAGTTTGGGTTTTAGAAGAAAGTGGGATGGATCGACCGGATCTTCCTCATTTGTTCTTAAACCTGTTTAGGCAAAACGCCCTTAGCCAATCGGGAGAGGGATCTGGCACACTTTGACTGAGTGGATCCGACAGGGGTGTTCACATGCTTGTCCTGCATTCGACTGTCGCCGATACGGAGGAGGAATCCGAGACGAGAGCGAGTGGTAAACATCCTGGTGATTCGGTGTCCCATGCCGTGCGAGGACAAGCAGAGGCAACCAGGGTCTAGCCAACGACAACGATCAGTCGAGTGAAGAATAACATTGTTCATCTGGGCCAACTCACCGCGACCTGCATCGTAACCCCGAGAACTGACAGGACCCACGGGGTGTGTCACAGTACACAGGATCGGGATCCGAGTCACAACCGTGCTTATCGTGATCAACGCGCCACGTTCCACGACGACAGCGATGGTCGATGTGTACTTGGATAGGCTGAGAATGTGGGCTCCTCGATGAACGATCTACAGCCGTGGGCAGATCAAGATCGTCGCGGATATGTGTACCGCTGGGATGAAGCCTAGCATGATGTTTGTTGTAAGTATGTGGATGGCTCGTGGTGATTGTCTGGGTGGCATAGGCCCTGGCAGTGACTCCGCTAAACCCTGGAGTGGAATTGACATCCATATCTGTGAGCTAGGCGATCATCGTCGATAGCAGAGCAAACAAACTGAGGGGGTACCGAACTTGATGTCATAGCCGTATTCCTTGTAGATGCGCCAGATCTTGACTGTATTGCTTGCCGGGGTCAGGTGGGAGGAAGAAAGGAGTCGCACAAACCAATAAGATTCCCTCGACGAGTATGCTGATTCGGAGAGACAAGCAACGCCGATCAGGAGAGCGGTGAACGGGGAGAGTGAACCCGCCTACGTTGGCGGTGAATATGATGTAGCATGCTAGCGGGTGTCCGCTGACGGGTTGGAGAAACAACTCGGCTTCTCCGGCGGGAAGAGCGAGTGCAACGACGAGATAGCGTATAGAGAGAGCTGCCAGTGCCACGGACAGGGAGAACCGCAGGATGGTTGAGAGAGGAATGAACCTGGAGAAAATTTTATCATGAGACAATGGCAGAATAACCAGAAGATCGACGGCTTACTCGCGAGAGGAGGCTTTCGAACCCCGTAGATACAAAAGAAAAATAAGATAAAACTATATCGTCATGGTCAAAATATTCGACTTGCGTCGCATCAAATGCGAATGGACCTGTTCCATTAGTACCTATTCCAACGCGTTGTCAGCGGGAACTACTAGGAGTAGATGACAGGCCCCAGCGACGATGCCGATAGTAAGGCTGGTCAGAACCAAGTACATCTGCGATAGAGGATGCCTAAAGAGAGAAACACTTCGTCCACTTGTTATGTACCAGCGATGATGGTGACGCCCAAGCTCCATCCGACGATCATGTCCTCTTGGACTTTTCATACTCATAGCTGGGGAGGTCCCCAGTAAACCTCCAAAGCTAAGCACTCGCCTCATCTTATCTCGAACGATCACCACAGACTCATCAACGTTTCAACCTGGACATCCAATGGGATCTTGATTCATAGACTATCCCTCTCCACGCAGCGGCGTGCACGTTCCAGAGACGTACCCCAACAACGGTGCCCTCCCCCCGCGTACCGTCCATCGAGCGTTGTTCCTCCCAGTCCTTCACCAACAGTGGGAGAGCACATGACGGTGGACGATCCATTCACGCAGGACCGCATCATGGACGCAGGCGACTCTGGCGTTTGTTCGTCGTATTGTTCTCGAGGACCATGAAGGCAATGTTACCTCTATTTGGCGCATTATTGAGAACTATCTGGATTCGTCGTGGGCTTCCGTGGATGCCAGGAAATCTCCTCGCCTTGCTTCTCGCCTCGCTTCTCGCCTTGCTTCTCGCCTCGCTTCTCGCCTTGCTTCTCGTCTCGCTTCTCGCCTTGCCTCTCGCCTTGCTTCCCGCCTTTCCTCCCGCCTTGCCTCTTGCCTCGCCTCGCCTCGGTCACTCAACTCCTCGCTGCTCATGTCGTGGATGAGCGGGATGGGATAGGGCGATGGTGCGGCAGAATTCGAATGGGATGGCTGTACGGCAACTGATCGAAGTGCTAACGAACTCGAGGTACTGAGAGACCACTGAGGGTGTGAGTGAACTGTGTGAGGTGTAGGCAAGAGGGTGGATCTACCCTTGAACGTCAAGCACTAAGCATCGAACGATGAACGTGAGACGAATGCACAAATGAAGCAGTGCCTTCAAGCACGGCCAGATAAGCAAGGCCGAGAATGCCACTGTTGAAACGCGATTTCGAGGCATTCTTATTACAGTGGCGGGCACTCGACAAGCTACCGTTACCTTCCTTGACAAGATCACTCTGCTCGTCAGGAAGTTTTCAATTCGGCAACACCGCAGATGCACGAGCCAGACGCGTCGTGTTATGCGCACTCCCAAATTCAGTTTCATTGACCTAATGCGTTTCGAGACGGCACAATACATCGACCATCCGTGCGCATGTTTCGACAAGTCTTACATACCGTAATTCCCTGGGAGAAGAACTCAGACTACCACTTTAGAGCGACGCGGCACCACGGTGATTGCCTGCAACCCCATTCTGGAGCGTAAGGTTGTATATATGCTAGAGGTGTCTGGCTCAGATAAAGGGAAATCCAGTCGTTATGTGTGTGAAACTGCTGCCGCATAATAACAATAGAGACGGCCGTACAACCAGTAGATGGCCGCGTATCCTTCTCTCCATTGCTCTGCTACCAGACCAAGTATGTCTTCAGCAAAGCAAAAGGTGAGTAGTCGCCGAGTCAGTCACACGACCTTCACCCTTTCCGTAACGGAGAAAACGCGAATTGTATCTGGAATCCGTACCAGATCTGCTCGACCCATCATCACGTCTCCTACGCTCCTTTAAACGCATCTCTTGACCCTCGTCGCCATCTAGCGCCCTCTCCTTTGCATCAATGCCTAACAAGGCAGGGCGTGTCTGCGGCAGGTACAATTCCGTGAGGTCATTCTTCCTTCTCCTATCCAACTCGGAGGTGACAGCTCTGTCGGACAAGCCCATATCGCGTCGCATAACATCCCTAAAAATTGATGTGAGGACATGTTCATAGTTAGTCGTGGCAGCAACACCAGGTAGTTCTCGAATGTCTTGCCTCGGCGCATCCGCTTCTCAGAGGGGAAACACAGGGATGATCTCAACCGCGGGAGGACACACTATCTTCGCCAGCTAGAATGACACGCATAGGAGACCGCCGGTTGATAGTTAGAGTTGAGGTATCCCTCGTTCCGAGACCACCAACACTCCGGTCTGCGCCAGTTGCCGCAAGGGCAGAAACGGAAACGAACGAGGTTGGCGCAGGGAGTATGACGTTGGGTACGGGGTGAAATTGCACGCCAATTGAGATATAGTTGCATGGGGATGACTCAGAGATGGATGCTTCTTTTTCTGATGACCACCAGAATTCTGAGTCCACATCAATGAAATATGGTGACTGAAATGCGAACGACGCACCGCTGGCAATAATATATATGTCATTCGGAGCTGCAGACGAGGCGCTTCTCGTCGCTCGAATCCATGTATTCCGCCGGGGCATTAAACAAATACGATTCCGGTTAGTCTGATCCCCTCGAAACAAGACGATCGGGGAGAACTTGCGAGTGGACTTCATGTAGTAGAGCTTCCAGCACTCAATCGAGCCTTGTTACTAGTAGATCTCGTTAAAAGTCGACCGCGGGGAGTGGTGGTAAACGGTAGAGTTCTAAATGGCCTAGTTTGGTAATGCCGGAAACCACGCTCGGCAAATGGGCCGCGCAGAGCTCATACACGCACAAGCACTGCACTTTATGCTCTGGACGACATCTTGCCGACATTCGTTTCGCTCCTCCAGATCATGGCTACCGCGAACTCAAAGTCGCACGTTCGTCCAGACGTCGCAGAGATGGTTTCCTAGGATCGCTCGAACGGGAAGACTGATAGACGAGGCTATCCCAACCTCTCGTCACCCCGGGACAAACAGCGTTCGAACCTTTTGTGAACGTGTCGGCAGTCCTCCGATACGAAGACAAGTTGCGGTGTGTGTTTGCGTTCCGCACTTTCCGTCCTTCTTACACATCTGTAATCCGTAGTTTTTTTTGTTTGGATCCTTGGTCGCCTTCGAACTGGCTGCAGAGCAGACACAGCTTGAAAACGATCATTGGTTCAAAGAAGTCAGGAGGTTTATGAGCATCTGGACTTTCCGCGAACCTTCGCACGAGGAGATTCGAAAAGCAAAGGCCCGGGCCCAAGTCTCTGTACGTGAATCTTCCTTCACTGACATCGCAGGTGGCCGTGTGGATCTCACCCTTTATCGCGGACAGGAGTTTTTCAAGTATCTCGAGTCCGTCAAGGAAAAGATCTCTCAGTGGCCTATCGCGCTGCAAAATATATCTTTGACTGTATCCGCATTCGCGGGCTCGTTCTACTACGATTCTAGCGAAGGCAGGCGACTTTGCTGGTCGATCTGCGCATTGAATACTGCCATCTTTCTCATGTGGAAAATACCTCACTTCAATCCGTTCATGAACCGAGTCTTCACACATGACCCACTTTCTGGAAAGTCCTACACGCTCCTCACGAGTCTGTTCAGGTCAGTGCTTGTCTAACGAGGTTTGTTTTCGTTTCGAATTCACATTTTTTGTCAGTCACAAGAGTTTCCTCCATCTTGTTGCCAATTCGATGGCGTTGGCAAGCTTTGGCAAGTGCTTTTCTATTGTTCACTTCTGAAAATGACTGACTCGGTTACCCGTAGGCGCTGCCGCGACGCACTACTTGTCCGTTTCCCCATCACGTGAACCAGACATTAGTGCCCAGTGGCACTTTCTCGCGTTTTTCATCTCCGGTACGATTTCTGCAATCCGTGGTCTCATCTTTCCTCGCTTATCCTTGTATCCATAAAGCTGGGCTGTTTTCTGGGCTCGTCAGCCATGGGGTCTCTGCCAAAGTCCTTTATCCCCGGTTTTTGTCACACCTTTCCAAGCAAGCCGCAGTACGGGCATCGCCAGCAGCGTCGGCCCTCGTTGGCGACACCGCACAAGAAGCACCAAAGAAAGTCCTGCCTTCGTTGGGAGCCTCGGGTGCGATCTATGCCGCAGTCACTCTCACCGCACTAGCATTCCCGGATGCCCAAGTACAACCGATTTTCATACCTATCAGCGTTTCGATTACCACAGGTGTGGGTGCGATGGTGGTGGCGGATGTCGTCGGCGCGCTCCGCGGTTGGCAGTGAGTTTGCTAATTAATTGTTTGACATGGATGATCGCTCACGCTTCCGTGCCAGACTCTTTGACCATTATGCCCACCTTGGAGGAGCAGCTTTCGGTGTGCTGTATTATGTGTACGGAAGCGAGTTCTGGACTTACATGAAAGAACTGTACCGTAAAGTCGCCGGCCCTTTCAATATTCCTCCGGAGGTACGAACGGAGTGAGAACACGAACGTTTTAGACACATTCGTGGCTTACTAGATAACATTGCTCACCACTTGCTCTTTGTTTCCATTCATGACACGCCGCAAAAACATGGAACCAACTCGTCATCCGTTGGAAAATACAAAGGTACATATAGGTAACGTGCACCAGGAATTGAATGGAGTACTATTAATACATGACAATACAAAGCCTTTTCTGAGACGATATGGAAGGGAGATTCTCGACTAAGTCGCTCACTCAATAGTGATGCGCTTGGGTTCCTGCTGAGGCTGAGCCTTGGGGAAGGTCACATTCAATAAGCCATTTTCCATCTTCGCCTTGACGTCTTCGGGCTGCGCCATCATTGTCAGATAGACCAAGGTGCAAACAAGGTCTCCATCACACTCACTTTGGTACCCTGGGGGAGCATCAGAGTGCGAGAGAACTTGCCCCAGGATCGCTCGCGGACGGTGTATCCGCTCTCATCACGCTGCTGGCTAGAGCTGGTCTCGCCCGAGATGGTGAGACGATCTTGGTGGACGTCGATGTTGACCTGGTCCGGCCTGACGCCGGGTAAGTCGAACGACGCAGTGGCCGTGTTTGTCTCTGGATTCTCGTGCACGTCCATCCTGCATCCATCAACGTCGGTCAGGGCGCCATGAAGAGATAGGGGCATACCTGGGCCTGAAGAGGTCGCGGGCGGTTTCGGTGCTTGGGCTGGTTGTGGGGCGCAAGAAGCGCGTGAAGAACGCATCGTCAAAGAGACGATCGAACTCGGAGAAGGGATCATAGTGGAAGCGCATCAAAGACATGGTGAGTTACTGTGGACGATGGTTGTGGGTGAGTTTCAGGAGATACGGCGGGGACTCGGTGGAAAGGAGTGGGGTTTATATACCAGCCCCATCCCCGGCGAGATCATCTGACGTAGAGAGCTCCTGAGTGCGCCACCCTTGTTTGGTATACTACTAAGGGCCGGACTCGACTGGACCTGGGCCTGCACTGGTCTGATGGGGATCATATTGCGCCCCGGAATCTATCCGACGGTTGGAACAGGCTCAAGGCCACAGAATATTGATTACTATGGACGTACTAGTAGAGAGCTCATGCGAGACCTAATTCGATGTTGGAACCAGCGGAGGTGGGTGAGGCGCTATTCGTCCCAGCGCATTGCAGAAGGGACCCAGTACGCTTTTCCGTGGCGCTCATCCTGGGCGTCGAGCCAACAGAGTCCATCACGGACAAGCATATTCTCTAGCGCCGCTCTCGCCCGCTCGTACGTCCACCCTCGTCGGTTCACCAGAATCTCTTCGACGATTCTCCCGCCCTCCGCCTGAGCCTCTGCGAGTATAACCCCTTGGTCTTCGTCGAGTTCTTTCACCACATTCCGCACCATCTTCCTCCCACCTCCGACGTCGATTACTTCGTAGCCAGCGCCGAGGGGCTGCAGTGTCTTGATGCTTTGGATAACATCTTCCTCTGTTATCACCCCGCTCTCGACGCCCCGGAGTTTACTGACCATCCTGACCAGCTCCCCCATTTTGATGAGACCCCCGTTACGTTCCCGCGTGCTCACGCACACGTCCACAATTTGAACACCGAGCTCGTACTGCCAATCCCCCATCCCGAGTAGTTCTGCCCACCAGCCGCCTTTTCTAGGCCCGGCGAGCGGATCCACGCCGATTGAGGAGCACATTCGTTGAAATTCATGACGGAATTTAGGGTCACTTCGTATCGAGTCGCGATGTGTTTTGGCGAAATGCGTGAGAGCGGTGCGGAATTGGGTGAGCTGTGACTGGAGATGGTCGACTTGCGCCCTTGATAGCTCTGATGAGAGCGTCGCGAACGAACGTTGTGATTCTTGTTGTCGCTCGAAGGCCGCTAGACCAACGCCCCCCAGGCGATGCATGGCAGAGCGTCAGTGGGATGCAGCGGTGAAGCACTGGATTTGTGTTGAAGTGCCGGAGATAAGATAAGATAACGTACGTGGTGCCACCGTGGGTTCCCGACGGCGACGTTCACTTCCTCTTCTTCGGGCCACGACTACCTTCAGAATACGAGCGGAAATGGGTCACCTGATAACTTTGGCAACGTATGTGGCATACTCTCTAACCAGCGCCAATCACTGACACTCGCCTTAGCTGGTAATGTTTCAGCCTCGAACGTGTCGGCCACGTCTCTGATTCTCCGCAGCTCCCTTAATCAGTGGGCTTTGGATTTCCAAGCAAGACATCCGTGCTACGTCGTATTCTGCTCATTCATTTTATACGATAGGGGAACTATGAGCGAATCATCGAGAGTATCGCCATCGCTAAACAACGAGGGGCAACCCTGAGAGTGGGTCCGGAGCTAGAGATCCCGTGAGTCAGCGATGCTTCTATGGCGACCATGTGCTCACATGGAATAGAGGTTATGGGTGTTATGACCACTTTCTGGAAGGTATGCGTGTTGCTACGTTCCTTGTATACCTACATAAGGTCGGAAACAGGTGACACGGTGTTACATTCTTGGGAAGTACTCGCAAAGATTCTTGCGGGTGATGATACCATGGGAATCGTTTGCGATATCGGAATGTACGTGAACAGGCTGCGTAAACGTCATGGGGTACTGACGCTAAACCGTTAGGCCAATCGTGCACAAGAACGTCATCTACAACTCGAGGGTAATCGTTTACAATAAGCAGATCTTATTGATCCGTCCTAAGATGTGGCTCGCGAATGATGGCAATTACCGCGAGATGAGATACTTCACACCATGGATGAAGCATCATAAATGGGAGGACCACTTCTTACCCCGAATCGTCCAGGCAGTGACGAAACAGGTGCGGAGCTCACGCTGTGGTGCAAAGGATGGCATTGATCAGCACCAGATTAAAGTACCGTTTGGTGACTGCGTAGTCAGTACACTCGATACTTGCATTGGCGTGGAGCTTTGCGAAGAGCTGTTCACCCCTGCCAGGTTGGTTTCATTCCAAGCTGGTACCACTGCGGACGTAGAGACTCACCAGATGATCCAAGTCCACACATTTCAATGGGACTCGACGGGGTCGAGATTTTCACCAACTCGAGCGGCAGCCATCACGAGCTCCGGAAGCTCTACACTCGTGTTGAGCTCATCAAGGAGGCAACTTTGAAGGTGAGCGTGTCACTTTTCCTCGACAGACGCGGGACTGGAAACTAGTCCATCCATTAGCTCGGTGGAGTATACCTATATGCTAATCAGCAAGGATGTGATGGTGACCGACTATATTACGACGGATGTGCGATGATCGCAATGAACGGTCACATTGTGGCGCAGGGTTCCCAGTTCTCTCTCAACGACGTCGAGGTCGTCACAGCTACAATCGACATTGAAGATGTACGTGCACACCGCACATCACGCAGCAGAGGTCTCCAAGCGGCTTCATCCGAAAGGTATCATCGGATCGAGGTTCCGTTTGCACTCTCTGTAGGGAAATTTGGCGAAACGGACGGGGAGCGAACCCTGGGCCTCCAAGTGACCCTGCACGAAGCCAAGTTCCACAAACCTGAAGAGGAAATTGCGTCAGTCTCTACCGCTATTCCGAGCATACATCGGTGACTGAACGCCTTCTGACAGACTTGGACCTGCGTGCTGGCTCTGGGATTACCTCAGACGGTCCCGAACTCAGGGATACTTTGTGCCTCTCAGCGGTGGTGTCGACAGCTGCGCCACGGCGGTCATTGTGTATTCAATGTGTCGTCTGGTCGCCGAAGCTGCCACTCGGGCAAGTGAGTGCATTCGGCTCACTGTGGATCTGGTTATTCAAGTCGTCACTGTTGGATAGACAAGCAGGTCATCGCCGATGCCCGGCGCATCGCGGGAGAGGCCGAGGACTCGAGCTACATCCCTTCTGATCCCAGGGAGTTCTGCAGCCGTGTGTTCCACACATGTTACATGGGAACCGAGCATTCCACTGCCGAGACTCGAAAGAGGGCGAAAGACCTCGGAGAAGCGATCGGAAGGTATTGTCCTCCCGATGTGGGGTATGATCTCGCTAACGCCATCTGCCAGCTATCATATCGACCTCAACATGGATTCCATTGTTACCTCTGTCCGTGACTTGTTTGCTTTCGTGACAGGCGCGAGGCCACAATTCAGAGTGCATGGGGGCACCGCAGCGGAGAACCTAGCTTTGCAGAACATTCAGGTGGAGGTTCCTTATGTCACATGTTGACGGTGTGCTTAACGAGTTTTTACTAGGCCAGATTGCGTATGGTTCTTTCGTACCTGTTCGCCCAACTCCTCCCTTGGGTTAGAGGTAGACAAGGTGGACTGCTCGTGTTGGGCAGCGCCAACGTAGATGAGAGGTAAGCTCTACTCGCTCTTATCTGCCGCCAAATCTGACCTGATCCTGGTAGTCTGCGAGGATACTTGACCAAATACGATTGCTCATCAGGTGGGAGCCACCTACGCCTGTCCACTCGAAACCTCTAATAGTCCTGATCAGCGGACATCAATCCTATTGGGGGTATCAGTAAAACGGACCTGAAGAAGTTCATCGCTTACGCAGAAGGCGCGTTCGACTTGCCCATTCTGAGAGGGTACGGTCAAATCCAATCCCTCCCTTGGTGAATAACCCTGATTGATATAACCGATCAGCTTTTTGGATGCGATCCCGACCGCCGAGTTAGAGCCCATCACTGAGAACTACATGCAGGCGGACGAGGCAAGACTCCGACCCACGTTTCATACATTTGATGATGCCACTCATATCCTCGCAGGCTGACATGGGCATGACCTACGACGAGCTCTCTGTATTCGGACGACTCCGAAAGGTGGAAAAATGCGGACCGTACAGCATGTTTACAAAGTTGGTGCACGAGTGGGGGTCGTTCTTGTCGCCCGTCCAGGTAGGAGAGTGATCTAGAGACGTTGCCGGCGCCCATTGACACGCCCGTCAAACGCGGTTGTCAGATTGCGGAAAAGGTGAAACTGTTCTTTTTCGAGCACGCGCGGAATAGGCACAAGATGACGACGTTGACACCTGCGTACCATGCGGCAAGTCCTTTTTTGTGGTGCTCTCTTACATGTGGGCTGACACTTGTTGTTAGGAGTCATACAGTCCAGATGACAACAGTACGCACGAGCAAGATGTCCGTGGTGTTATGGATGCTGACGTGGTGTTTGTAGGGTTTGACCTGCGTCCGTTCTTGTATCCCTCGAGGTTCCCCTGGCAGTTCAGGAAGATAGACCAGGTCGCCGCCGTATTACCCGACAGGTCGAACCTACGACCCGACAAGGCCAAGACCGACTAGTAGCCAACATCCGGATCCAATAGCGAGAAGACGGGTATATTAGATGAAGAGTGTACAATGCAGGGTAGGATTA
>JBBPUP010000391.1:0-17495 GCA_038094735.1 Exsudoporus floridanus
CGCTCCTGAGCGTCCACACCAATAATTATGGTGAAAGTTGAGTCCAACCAGGACGAACTGGAGCGGGCCTGGAGTCGACGTTGGAGTGCGGACCGTACGAGAGACTCTTGAGTCTCCAAAACACGATCGACGGGTGCTTTGACGGGATGTCAATATCGGGGTGGACGGTTTCATGTAACTTGGACCTTGTTCTATGGCGTCGTTGGCAAATAGCACATCGCTTAGTAGTACTGTAGTCTCGTACATCCGTGATTCATTCGCATATCATCCAACCAACGACGGACTTTATTGATGATCGAAAATAGGGATTTTCTCTGTAGACAGGTCCTCCGGAATGCGACTCAGTACGTGATGCATCGAATCACCTGGATCAATGTGTCCCATCTCCGGTACTTGAGCCACAACACATCCAAGCGGGAAATGTCATCTTCATTGAAAGCCTGACGTTAGCCTCGAGGGTAGCCTTGCCTGATTCTCGCTAACGTGATCCGCTGTGAGTCTGACAGCATGAACCAAAAGGAAGGTGTGCGCACCGTGAGATGAACCCCCCCGGCAGAAGGCTGGGATGCATCGGGTATTTGTTGCACCTAGTAGGAATCATGCTATCATGATATGGTACATAATAACAAGAGAATTACGCACTGGGCCTCCTTTCTTCGGAGTTGCAGAGCCATGCCCACGACGCGATGCATTTTTCTTCGGACGGCTAGAGCGCGCATCCTTGGCGGGCGGTTGAGGCTGTAACGTCTAATGAGTCTCTGGACACAAACTCGAGGGAACGACGAACATCTCGTTTGACAACCGGTTTCGCGACCGCCCGCTATGATGATATATCAGGCCAACCGCATCTGATTGTCTATCAAGGAAGTGTACTCACTCGTACACGTATGCCTGCAGCCATCCGCGAAGGTCCCTCGTTTGTGGCATCCACACTCCCTGCGGATTGAGTAGGAGATCGATGATCGGCGGGTCGATGTGATTTTCTGGGAACTTGATCGGGCTTATGCGAAGTCGTGTCCTTGTTACTCTTCTTGGTCCTCATGTGTACCCACCTTTTGAATTTTGTGATGCTATGAGACGACTCCGTGGTGTCAAAATGTTCCTCTGCGGGTGCTATTTGAGGGGTAGCCACTGGTACGGCATCTGACAGCTGCGCTTGGGCATAGGACGTGCCATGGAGCCGCACTTCGTCCTCGTGGGGACAGGCAGAGGATTCCGGAGATGATGGCTCCAGCAGTGTCAACACAAAGGAGAGGATAACAATATAGTGATCACCAACCTCATCATAATCGAATTCAGCAGCGGGCGCGCTGGATGGAACGTCAACCTGTGCAATTGTCAGGCATCGCTTTGAGAGAGGAAAGGACGAAGAACTACCTCGAAGAGATCCTCGTTGCCGTCGTCGCCGTGTGTCTCGGACTCAACTGGGCCAGATTTCGCGGGTTCATTCTGGTGAACGTATACAACGAAAGGGTGAGCGCAACCCTTTTGGTGACGGAATGGCGAACTCCTACTGGGGAATCAGACGATCTGTCGTCATGGCCACCAGAGGTTGACTGCTGCTCGTCTAGTTGACTTTCCTCGCGATCGGATATCTAATAAAGTAGGTCAATGTGGAGGCTTAGTTGATGCACCAACACTGGATGGACAAATGCTTACATGGGATGGACCATCCACGTCCGTGAGAATACCGCTGAGATCACGGATGGAGATTTTCCCGTCAGTTTGTCCAATCGCCAGATACCCACTATTCGGGGAGATGGCAATTGAGTTTATATTTTTGCTATTCTCAATGACAGGGTCTATGAGAGAGAGAGAGGATGCATCCAGGAATGAAATGGTACTGCCTGCAAAGGTAGCAATGAATTTCCCGTTCACAGCTAGAGCCATAGACTTGACGTAGTCCTGTGGATTGACAACGAGAGTCTGTGATTCAGCGAGCCGGGACCCATTCGACGCGTCAAATAACCTGATCTTGTTGTCCATCGAGGCGGCAAAAATTTGTCGGCCGTCGTTGGACCAGGCAAGCGGAATGTTTGGCCATCTTGAAGGCGTAACAATATTGAAGGTGATGAGCTGGTCCCCACTGCGACTATCAAATATGCGGATCGAGCTATGTGTATGGGGGTTGGCAGTGGCAATGCGGTCGCCGTTGGGGGAGAATCTGACTGCAGTGACATAAGAGTTGTGCTTCAATGGGCCGACAAGTCTCTTCCCGCTCGTTATATGCCAGATGTTTACTTCCTTGTCAGGGACTCCGGACCCGGTTGCAAACGTGGTCGAGTCTGGGGAGACATCGACCGTCATCACCGTCTTTTTGCCCTCCACGTTGATGACTTTTTTCTGCATCTCTGCATCCCACACATTTGCTCCTCCCTCTTCAGTCCCACACACTATCCATCGGTGATTCATCGACACGGAAATGGCCTTCAACTTCATTCCTGGTTGCTTTCGGACCTCTCGATCATCTTCGAGCCGCCATCGTCGAATTCCATTGAAGCCTCCGCCTAAAAGATGGATTCCGTTAGGGTGGAACGCAACTGCGCTCACCACGGAAGAGCTGCCCGTGTCAAGCACTGTTGTGGGGTCTTATTGAAAACTCAGCATTGGACAATCACTCCCTGAAACTGGTACGCACTGGTCTTTGTCGATGACATTCTCACTGATGGTACACAGATGTGTTTGCTTCGAGGAGTGAAAAAAGAATTGTTTTTCGAGTTGTCCGTGCTGTGGAAAATCACGTTTCCTTGTTCTCAATTGGGCCTCAGCCTCGCGTCTTTGGCGCTTATTGTAACCTGGACCCGATAACTTTGATGTGACGACCAGGTAAGCACTAGTGGCCAAACCTTCCGTCATTGCCACAAGGAGTCTTTCCCCGGTGCTTGGGAATGCTCGCCATATTTCGGCTGCAGGACATGGCCCACGACGAGCGTAACTTACAATCTGCATTTCACCCACTCGCGACATTCGATGTTTTCCAGTAGGAATCACGTTGCACTCATAATCATATCTGGGGACGTTTCTGGTACAGCTTGCGCTTGCTGTTGTAGACGTTGGATGAGTGGTCGTCGCAGACATACGTACGTGTTTCTTCAGGCCTCGATTGCTTGCGCTCACACCTCGTCGACACCAGCGATGCCTCTGGACGACCAGTATTACGTTTCCGGGCTCAGCACGCACATGGGCCTGACAGAGGTCACTCTGAAGTATTGTGCTGAACACTTGGGAGCGAGATGCTGTAATCAATGCAGTGTGATCGAGTGCCACTCGTGTTCTTATACTTTACCCCCTCCCCCAAGCATATTTAAAGAGTCGTGTTTTATCTCGTCCCTCGAGCAATCATGGTAGACACATGGATCGCGGTTCGCGCCAGTACGTGCACCCGCCTAGGGGGGATTGAGATCGCATTTCCGAGCGATAGATCAGGGGCCAACAAAGTTCAATTTGGTAACTAACTTGGTGTCAACTTTTAATCGCCTATTCAACATTGTCTCGTTTGACCTCTGAGAGCCATCTTGCCATCGCATTCATGTGTACAACCGACGGGTGTAACAATCTTTTGGCACACGTTCGTTAAGTTAACACGCGTACGAGCGTGCGGAGCCGTTCTTATTCAACGTCCGAGTTGCAGGCACCGGTACGGGAGCGCTCGATTCTTGTCATCTGGTTTACACTTACCCTGTGCTCGTGCCAAGTTCGAACAAGCATCCAATTGTAGTCGGTGAAAGAATGATACTGATGATGGCCGAGTGACGAATATAGCGGACACTCCGGCGATTTCAGCCTCTCCTGGGCACACTTTGCCTCGTCAACTCTCACTAACTATGCCGACTACTACTCTATGCTTTCCCGTGTCCATGTGGATCATAAACCATCTGTCATTTGGAACGTTTCCCAATTAGTGCCTAATTGTGTATAGCGCTGCCATTTATTCCATCCCCGTCCCTCCGTTGGATGTAAATGAAACCCATCAGCGGCGTCTGCATCCGGCCCAGCTTCTGTTGCGTGAGACAGAACTGCTTAAAGACACGGACCCGTACTTGGGTCATGGTTTATTCTACTTCCCTCCTATCTCGGCCCATGTCCTACGCCGCGCGGCAATGATAGACGATCAACTATAAACATTCACTCGGATGTCCCGATGCATGGGTGAGTACCATATCGCTCGCTCGTGGGCCGGGCCCTCACACGTCATACCTCAGTAGAATAGGATCAAGTCATTGCGATTTTTTTGGGCCGTATATTCTATGTTTCAGTGTTCGCTCCGTGGAAGTGTATGCCGCCCCTACAGACACCCCAGCGGCCAATCTCTCGCCGATGCTTCGGCACCGAATTGATCCGGTCCGCTTTCGAGCCAGTCCTCTCTCTCACTTACGAGTATTGCACTGCTCCTCTGAAGTCTACACCACATTTCATGTCCACTAACGACCTCTACCAAGGATTGTTCCACTACCAGACTCACGTGATCACCACATATACCCGTGCCCTCAATGTCTGCCAAAGCTCTCGCCTATGGCAGTATCCGGGTGTCGGAGCCGCTGCCGCTAGTTCCGGGGATACACCAGGTACACGTTGGAAGATACGATCAGACGATATTTGTCTCCGTGTGGTCGTTTGGATCAACAGGGCTGCGTGGGGTGCAGGTGGATGAGCAGAGGGAAAGTATTAATCAGAGGGTTGTAGCGTTTATGACGCAGCCGGGTCGGGTGCGCATCAAGGAGGTGCATTCGGCCCCGGGCAGGAATGCACGGGACGTGTCGGATAAGGTGCCAACGATGGATGGCAACGTCGTCCATGCCATCTCATCGCATAGTCTTCAGAGCATGTATGATGTTCGTGTGCGTATGATTGATCTCAGTATGTTTACTATATGCTTAAGGACGACATCAAGGGCATTTCGCGTTGGGTTCGTGTGTCTCAGATGCCAATGTCAAGACGGACGGTTATAGCTTGGACTTGCTATTTCCCGCTCCATGGTGTCATTGACAAATAGAAGATAACGTGCGGCTCAGACTGGTGTCTATTCTCGTAGGAGTAATACTGTAGTCTCTACATCTACGATTTATTCATGCACCATCCAACCAACGATGGACTCTGTTATCAATGTCGAAAAAAAAGGTCAAAAACAGGGATTTTCTCCTTCTACAAGTCCTCCAGGATGCGACACTATATCATCTGGATCAATGTATCCCATCCCCGGTACTTGAGCCACAACACATCCATGCGGGAAACGTCAACTTCATCGAAAGCCTGACGTTAACATTAGCCTCAAATGTGGTCTTGCCTGGTTCTCGCTAATGTGGTCCACCGTAAGTCTGATAATATACGCACAAGGAAACAGCGCGCACCGTGAGATGTACCCCTCCAGCGGAGGGATGAGATCCATCGTTCGTTTGTGCTACCTAAGAGGAAATAAGCTATCATCACAACGCGTATAATGAAGACGCACTGGGCCTGCTTCCTGTGCATTTGCGGACCCTTGTCCACTACGAGAAGAATCTTCGTTCGGATGGTTAACATGAGCATCATTGGCAGGCGATTTAGGCTGTAGCGCCTGACGAATCCTTGAATACAAACTTGGGGAGGAAGCACCTTCTGGTTCTGCAAGCGATGTCGCGACCATTCGCTGAGATGATGTGTTAGACACCGCATTCGATCAATCTAAGTATCATGAACGAGTACTCACTGGTACGCGTTGACCTGCAGCCATCCGCGAAGGTCCCTCGTTTGTGGCGTCCACTCTCGTTGGCGACTGGGAAGGAGGTCGAGGATCGGCAGGCCGACGTGATTTTCTGGGAACTCGACCGGGTTTATGCGAAGTGGGGTCCTTGTTGTTGTTCTTGGTCCTCATCTGTAACCACTTTTTGAACCTTGAAATGCCCTGGGACGACCCGACAGCGTTGAGTTGTACATCAGCATGTGTCGATGGAGGGTAGATTGCTGGCATGGCATCTGACAAAGGGGGGGCAGTATGACGCTCGTCATGGGACGGTACCTCGTCCTCATGATGGACAGAGGATTCTGCAGATGATGCCTCCAGCAGTGTCAACACAACGGGAAGACGATGATGTAGTAAATATTAAACACCAACCTCATCGTAATCGAATTCGGCGGCAGGAGCGCCAGATGGCGCCTCGACCTGTGCGATCGTAAGAACTCACTTCGAGGAAGAAAAGAAAGAATGGATACCTCAAGGAGATCGTCGCCGCCGTTTTCGCCGCGTGTTCTTGATTTCCGGGGTTGTTCCTAGTGTACAACGAGTTAGCACGCTACTTTTGGTGGAAGAACGGCAAACTCGTACCAGGGATGAGTCAGGTGGTCCATTGTCACGACCGCCTGATGTCGAAGGCTGCTCGTCTGGTTGCATTCCCTCCCGATCGAATATCTAACGTGGCGCGTCAACGTGGGGGACGGAATGAGGTTTGTCTGGCATGCCGACACTGAATGGATGAGTGCTTACATGGAACGGACCATACACGTCCGGGAGAATGCCGCCGAGGTCACGGATCGTGATTTTCCCATCTTGTCGTCCAGCAGCCAGATGGCAACTATCTGGGGAAATGGCAACTGAGTATATCTCTTTGCTGTCCTCACTGACAGAGTCAATAAGAGAGAGAGTCGAAGTGTCCAGGAACGATATGATACTGCCCGCAAATGTAGCCAAGAATTTCCCGTTGGCGGCTAGAGAGATCGAGTCTGCGTTGCCGCCTTCGAGCGCCTGCGATTCGGCGAGCTGCGACCCTGTCGACACATCAAATAACTTGATTGTGTTGACCTCCGAGGCAGCAAAAATTCGTTGACCGTCGTTGGACCATGCAAGTGGAGTGCTTGGCCATATTGAGGGTGTGGAGGTTTCGATGGCAATGAGTTCGTCCCCACCCCGACTGTCAAAAACGCGGATCGAACGGTTATGGCTGGTGGTAGCGATGCGCTCGCCGTTGGGGGAGAATCTAACTGCAGTGACATAAAAGTCACACCACAGTGGGCCAACGAGTCTCTCTCCACTCGTAATACGCCAGATGTTCACTGCTCTGTCGGCCCCGGTTGCAAACGTAGTCGAATCTGGGGAAACATCAACTGCCCTCACTGTGTCTGTTCCCCCCACGTCGATGACCCTTTCCTGCATCTCTGCATCCCACACACTAGCCCCTTCACCAGTGCCACACAGTATCCATTCGCAATTCGTCGACACAGAAATGGCATTCAGGTCCATTCTAGTTTGCTTCCCAGCCTGTTGACCGTCTTCGAGTCGCCATCGTTGAATCCCATCGTCACCCCCGCCTAGAATGTACTTTTTGTCAGGGTCAAATGCAACTGCCTTCACTCCGAGGTTGCCAGTGTCAAGTACCATTGTTGGGTCTTACTGAAAACTCAGCATTGCACAATCAATGCCCACCGCTATTACGCACCAGTCTTCGTCGACGACATCCTCATTAATGTTACGCAGTCGTTGGCTTCGAAGAGTGCAAGAGCGAGTTGTTGTCGGTTTACTCGTGGTGTGCAAAGTGGTCTCACGGACAGCCTCAGAACAGGTTTCCTTGTTCTTGATTGGGCCCTTAGAGTCGCCTCGTGTTTTGGGCGCTTATTCTTAATATCTAGATCTTGTCGCGGTGACCGGCCAAGCGGTCACGGTTAGGCAAGCCTTCGGTCATTACTCTCGAACAAATTTATATGCGAGATGGGAAGGGGATGTATGTACCACCCGACTTCGAGCTACGTATTCGTCTGTCGTGTTGGGAACCGTTCACTGTTTACTATATACATCGGACAGGCCCGGTGATCGTTGCAGACGTAGCATGTACGTGTTGCTTCGGAACTTGAATGGTTGCACTCACGCACACCCCTCATCGACATCAGTAGTGCCTTTGTGCGTCCACGGACAAATGTCCAGGTTCAGCACGTACATGGAACTCACAGAAATACTTGAGAGCTCTCAAGTATCGTGCTGAACTCTCTGAGCGGACTCCACCAATGCTGTATGTGCAACAGTGTGGTTGAATGTACGTCGTGTTCTCATACTCCCCCCTCCCCGCGGCATATTTAAAGCGCAGTATTTTCCCTTTGTCCCTCGAGCGACCAAGGTGGGCTTGTGAATCATGGTTCACACCAGATACGTGCCCTTGTCTGTGGGGGATCAAGGATAAGTAAAATCGCATTCCCGAGCGATGGATCGGACTGCAGAAGTTCAATTTAGTATAAGTGTACCATCGCTCCGAGCGCTGATACGATAACGTCGGAGCAGGGCAGATCGGTCCTTCAAGTTGTTGTATGACATTATAAAATGTCATTCTTTGCGCTACGACGGATTTTGCATGACGGTCACCAGCTCATCGCATCTGTAACAGCTACATCATGCTATGTGGGTCACCGGCCCGGTGGGAGCAGTCGGGTTTTACTCGCCGATTCAGCGCATTACTGAATGATCGGAGGGTTTGCGAGCGCCGACTATTCAACATTTCAATCTTTCTCGTCTGACCCTCGTTGCTCCAATTTCAGGTATTGTATTGGAGTAGACGGCATATTTGAAACAGGTTCTCTACTGAAAACAAAACCGCAGCCGAGTAGGAATGGCGGGAGTTCGCTCGAGGCAGTAACTTGCGCGTGGTGAGTTCTTTTTCTGGCTTGCACACTCCGCCTCCATCATCCTCGCTGGTTCTCCCCTACTATCGTTGCATCCCTCGCAAATTATTTTCGCCGTGAGCCTGGCGCATGTATTCTACCAGTGATGAGTTACGCTGACCCTTGCACACGTCTAACTTTCCCCGCGTCTCCAGCCCGCGTCTCCGCAGGACAAGCATGACTCACTGACCATAGAATCGTGCTATTTCTACCTCTGCTTCATGCTCTCTGGTATCGAGTTGGATACGAATCCTCTTCTTCCCCCTCTAAGTCTTCATTCACTTCGTGTTCGGACGTCTCTTCCTTCGGTCCAACTCCCAGTTCACGCAGTTGCCGTCTACCAATTATCCGGACCAGAAGGTCCGAGCGTGTACGAGCAACAGTCATTTTCGATCGGGACGAGGTCGGAAAACGGACCTCCTACCCCCTTACAAATTAGCTTGCCAACTCGTTCTCGGTGTGGCTCTCGGTCGGCATCGGATTTCCAGGGGCCCGCTGGCACGTTAGTAATGACGGGGTATGCATAAGACCTGGTATTGTGTCGTCGATTGGCGATTTCGGGTCGCCCTCGCCACGGGCGTCATACAACTTGCATCTTATGGCGAGTATCGTGATTCGCCTATCCTTACCTCGCAGGTTTTCTACTCGCTCCATCCTGGACATTTTTTCTTCCTGAAGATATCCTCGCCACCATCATCGCTCTGCATCAATGCCGGTCGTCTGATCGATCGGACCTCCCCCTCTTTGTTTCCCTCGTTATCAATGTTGTATTGAAGACGTCGAGATGGCGCAACGTCGATATCAAGGCTATAACTTGGACTTGGTAAGTTAATAGTAAGTAGTACTCTAGTTTCGTACATCCATGATCAATTCATGCATCGTCCAACCAGCGGCAGATTTCGCTGTCCACGTCAAGCAAAGTCAGAGAGAGTATTCCTCTCTATCGCCCTGAATATGAGACTATATATTACTTTGAATCACCTGGATCAATGTGTCCCATCTCCGGTGCCTGACCTACAACACATCCACGCGGGAAACGTAATCGAGAACCTCAGATTGAGGGTAGTCTGGCCTGATTCTCGTTGCTGTGATTCACTGTGAGTCACACAACAAAGGGTAAGGAAAGGGTGCGCACCGTGAGATGGACCCCCCCGCCCGGGGGATGAGCTCCATCATTCGCTTGTTCTACCTAATAAGAATAAGCTATCATGACGGAGCACGTAACAAGAAAAAGACAAACGGGGCCCCCTTCCTTTCGAGTTGCAGAACCTTGTCCGCTAGGTGATGCATTTTTCTTCGCATGTGTAGGGCGAGCATTATTGGCGGGCGGTTTAGGCTGCAACGTCTCATAAGTCCTTGCACACAAACTCAAGGCACTACGAACATCTCGTTTGACAACAGGTTTCGCGACAGCCCGCTACGATGATATATCTATATCAGGCACACCGCGTCCAGTCACCTATCAAGAAATAGTACTCACTCGTACACGTATACCTGCAGCCATCCGCGAAGGTGTCTCGTTTGTGGCATCCACTTTTCCCGATGGTTGAGGAGATCCACCATCGGCGCGCCGACGTGATTTTCTGGGGACCTGAGCTGGCTTATGTGAAGTGGCATGCTTGTTATTCTGTTTAGTCCGCATATGTAACCACTTTTTAAACTCGGTGAGTCCCCCAGGCGACGCGACGCTAGTGTCGAGATGTTCCTCCGCAGGTGTCGATGGAGGATAGGTCGCTGGTACGACATCTGACGACTGTGCTATGGCATGGGACGCATCAAGGGGCGGTACCTCGTCCTCATGATGGACTGAGGATTCTGGAGATGACGGCTGCAGCGGTGTCAACCCGACGGGGAGAGGTTAATGTAATGAAACCAACCTCATCATAATCAAATCCGCCGGCAGGCGTACGGGTTGGCGCCTGGACCTGCCATGTGATCGTGAGAACTCGTTTCGAAGAGGAAAAGAGCGAACGGATACCTCGAGGACATCATCATTGCCGTCGTCGCCGTGTGTCCCGGACTCGACTGAGTCAGATTTGCCAGGTTCTTTCTGGTGTACGTACACAATGAAGGAGTTAGCACAGCCTTTTGGTGATGGAATGGCAAATTCTTACTGGAGAGTCGGATGGTGAGATTGAAGGCTGCTCGTCTGGTTTTCGTTCCTCGCGATTAGATGTCTAACATGGTGCGTAAACACGAGGGACAGAATGAGGCATATCTGAAGTGCCAAATTGCGAATGGACAAATGCTTACATGGAAAGGACCATATGAGTCTGGGAGGATGCCGCTGAGGTCATAGATGATGACTTTTCCACTACCTAGTCCGGCCGCCATATAGCCACTGTTCGGGGAGAGGGCAATAGAGAATATGTTTTGGCTATCCGAGTCCTTGATGACGGGGTCAATGCGAGAGAGAGTCGACGTATGTAGGAACGAGATGGAATGACCAGCGTATGTAGCGATAAATTTCCCACTGGCAGCTAGAGCGATCGAGTCAACCTTGCCGCCATCAAGAGCCTGTGATTCGGCGAGCTGCGACCCCCTCGACACATCAAACTTTCTGATCTTGTTGTCCTGCGATGCGGCGAAAATTTGTAGGCTGTCATTGGACCATGCAAGTGGAGTACTTGGCCATGCTGAGGGTGTGACGATTTCGATCGTAATGAGCTCGCCCCCACTGTGACTGTTGAAAACCCGGATCGGACGATTATGGCTGGTGGTGGCAATCCGCTCGCCGTTGGGAGAGAATCTGACTGCAGTGACATAAAATTCATGCTCCAGCGGGCCAACGAGTCTCTTTCCGCTCGTCATATGCCAGAGGGTCACGGCTCTATTGGTCCCGGTTGCGAACGTGGTCGAATCTGGGGCGACATCAACTGCATTCACCGTTTCTCCGGCCACCACGTCGACGACCTTTTTCTGCATCTGCGCATCCCACACACTTGCTCCCTCCGGAGTCCCACATACTATCCACTGATGATTCGTCGACACTGAAATGGCGTACACGGTCTTCAACGTTTGCTTTCCGACCTCTAGACCGTCTTCGAGTTGCCATCGTCGAATCCCGTCGCTACCCCCAGCCAAAACATGCTTTCCGTCATGGTGGAATGCGACTGCCGCCACATTATCAGAGTTGCCGGTGGAAAGCACCCTTGTTGACTCTTACTGAACTGTCAGCATCGCACAAACATTCCTCAGAATTGTTACGAACCGGTATTCATCGACGACATCCTTTCTAAGGCTACGCGGTTGTTGGTTTCGAGAAGTGAAGGAACGAGGCGTTTTCGGCTTAGTGGTGGTGCACAAGTGGCCTCAAACACGTTTCCTTATTCTCCGAGTCGCCTCGTGTCTTTGGCGGCGGGCGCTTATTCTTACTCCAAATCCAGCTAGGTAACTTCGTTGCAACCACCAGGCAAGCAGTGAATGTCGGCCAAACCTTCCGTCGTTACGACACATGATCTTAGGAGTGCTCGAGACATCTTGGTTGCAAGACTCGGTTCACGATCAGCCTGCTGTCCGCATTGGATCTGGCACTCGCGACATGAACACGTACATCCCACGACGCTTTCCAACAGAGTGCGCTCGAACGCCAGAAGAAACTCCTAGATGGAAGACGAATATATGCACCATTTGAGCTCGAATCGCGTTACACGTTACACTCACATTTAGGCCTAGGGGGTTTCTGGCACAGCTTGCGCTTGCTGCTAGAGAAGTCCAGCAAGTGATCGTCGCCGACTTGGGTATGCATTTCTTCTGGGGCACGAATGGATGCGCTCACATACAGACATATCCTGTCGACGCCAGTAATGCCTCTGGAGGACCATGATGACAAGTTCCCGAGCTCAGGCCAGGTATCATCCCGAGCTCTTTGGAGCAAGTTTCTAGCGATCCGGCACATGGGATAGCGATTGGGTTGCACGCCGCCTCTCATGTTTCCTCTCAAAGACAATTTGGAAGCGCCGTATTCCCCTCGAGCAACCGAGATAGACACATGGATCAGGGTTCAGATGGGTAAAATCGCATTTCCGAGCGATGGAAGCGGCCGCGAAAACTCTATTTGGTATGAGCATGTTATCTATCGAGTGTTGATATAATGACGCCGAAGACAATCGAAGGGGGCAGATCGTACTTGTTGTGCCACTTTACATTCTCCGAGTCACTTTGGACTCTCCATGCAGCCCAGCGAGAGCCGATTGGTTTTACTCGCCGACTCAGAGCATTGTTGAATGACTGGAGGGTCTAATGTTACTTTTCAGAGTTGAAGAAGGCAGGTCTTTTTTTTTCGAGATACGTGAACTGACTCCCATGTCGGCAAGGAAGAACAAAAAAAACGAATCCTGTTTGGCGATCCAACTATTGCATCTCGCGAGGACTAATGCACAATTTCACAATGCGAAAGTTCTATCCCATCACCTATGAGCCCGGGTTTTTCTGCTTTTCGATCTGCCAAGAGTCCTCGGGGGCAGTGGTTGTACATCTCCACCCCGCGCACGGAGTGGATTGCTGTGAACGTGCTCCTTCACCGTCGCATCGTACTTTCCACACGAACCTACTCTTCAGATGAGAGGTTTCGTCGTTATCTAGGCCTCTCTTCGATCAACATGGAACTCTACAGTACACCGCGTCTCGCTCAAGTAAACTGTGTTACTTCTATTAGCTTCTTCATTGGGCTCTGATAATACGTCACGGCGCTCGTCGGAATGATTCCGAGTGTGCCGAACCTAAAAGTAGGATTCGGGCACCAAGGCTCCTCAATCATGTCACCGAACGTGGTAACTATGATTGATTCCCGATCGCACATACTGTGCGACGCCGTCGTGGCTTTCCTGCCTTGCGGGACCCTGGACATGTTACAAGATCTCGCTAATCCTGTCTCTGAATACTTTAGCAGAAGTGTGGTACCATCTGCCTACTTGTTCTGCTTCTTGGTGCATCTGACACCCACCGGTGATCCATTGACACGGAAATGGCATTCAAGACCAACCCTGTTTGCTTCCCGACTACTTGACCGTCTTCGAGTCGCCATCGTCGAATTCAAATTCCATCGTTGCCTCCGCCATAAAGATGGATTCCGTCGGGGTGGAACGTGACTGGTCATCACAGAAGACCTGCCGGTTTCAAGCACTATTGTTGGGTCTTACTGAAAGTCAGCATTGCACAATGACTCCTCAGAACTGTTATGCACCGGTCTTCATCGACGACATCCTCACTGATGGTACGCAGTCGTTGACTTCGAAGAGTCAAAGAACGAGGTATTTTCGAAGGGTGCGGGAGTGAGTTGTTGGTTGGCTCGTGGTGGCCTATAAACAGTCTCAGAACAGGTTTCCTTAGGTCCCAATCACCTCGTGTTTCTGGCGCTCATTCTTACCCAGATGCTAGCTAGCGTGACCTCGTTCCGGCGACCAGCCAAGCAGTCAACATTAGTCAAACCTTCCGTCATAACCACAGGTAGTCTTTCCCCGAGGCTTGGAGCGCTCGTCACATCTTGGCTACAAGACTTGGTTCACGATGATCTGCATAAGGCCCAAGAGTCCACAAAACACGCGTGCATGGCAGGACATTCTTCAGCAGGCGTCGCTCGTACTCCCGAACAAATCTCCAAGCAAGATGGGGGGTGAATGTATGTGCTACCCGACCCCGAATTGTGTCAGATCTGTGTGTGGCATTTCGGGGGCAGCTCGCCTTCGCTGTTATCCAGGTCGCGCGTGGGGTCGTCGCAGACGTACATACGTGTTTCTTCCTGGCGAAGAATGGTTGCGCCCATACATGCCTCGTTGAAGCCAATAATTAATGTCTTTGGACTCCAATGACAAGGGTCCGGGTTCAGCGCATACATGATGGAACTGACAGAATGCTTGAGATCGTTCTCACTTACTGAGCTCTCGGATGCGGGTTCTATTGATGCTTTACGCGCTGCAGTGTAATCGAGTGCACGTCATGTTCTTATACTTGAAGCTTGATCCCCCAAGCATATTTGAAGCGGCGTATCTTCCCCTCGTCCCTCGAGCGACTCATTTCGGTATGAGTATACCATCGATCCGAGTGCTGATATAATGATGCCGAAGCAGGTTGGTTTCATTCTTGTTATATGCTGTCATTCATCCTTGTTACGTTGAACTCTGCACTAAGGTCAACGTGTCATTGCGTCGGTAATGGCTACCTTTTATTGGTTCACCAGCGCAGCGGCAGCACTTGCGTTTGAGTCGCCGATTCAGCGCATTATTGAACTATCGGAGGGCTTAGCGCCAGTTCGCAAATGCCAATCGTCCAACCCTCCAACCCCCCTCGTCCGACTCTCCATACTCCAATATCAGGTGGTTGTGTTGGAATAGATGGCGTCTTTGAAACAAGTGCTCCACCGAGCACGACGCCGTAAGTGGGTAGGAACGATGGAAATTTGCCCGAGGCAATAGCTCGAGCGTGGTGAGCTCTATTTCTTCGTGTGTAGGATGGGTACGCACACACTACCATCATTATTCTCATCAATTCTATTTGCATTTCCTCGCAAATCATTTCTGCCTTGAGTCTGACATCTTTCAAGCACCAGGGATGGGTTGTTCTGTACCTCACATACGTCCAACACCCACCCGAGTCTCCAGCATGGCTCGCAAGCGCGCCCGCTGCCGGGATGACAATAGAACGTGCCCTTTCTGGTTCTGCTTTCATACCCTCTGGTTTCGACTCAAACGGAAGGATTCGGGTCGTATGCAAAGCATATTCTTCCCCTTCTGGGGACGTTAATGCTAGGAAGGACGGTTATAACTTAAACTTCATATATCTTGTTCTGCGGCGTCGTTGACCAATAGCGCGTGGGTCAGGGTTGTGCATATCCTCGTAATAGTAGTACTGTAGTCGCGGGCACCCATGATTTATTCGGGCACCACCCAACAAGCGGCAGATTGCAGTGTCTCGAACCGTGTCAGCTTCATATGTGTAGCATTTCTGGAACAGCTGATGCTCGCTGCTGTCGATATCGGATAGATTATTATCGCAGACATACATACATATTTCTTCAGGATTGGAATCGTTGCCCTTACACACCACCTCGTTGACGTCAGTCATGCCTCTGGACGACTTGACTTCGGCACGTACAGGGACCTGAAAGAAGTGTTTGAAATCGCTTTCAAGTGTTATGCGGCGCTTTCGGAAAGGGATTTTATTAATGCGGTGTGTAAAGCAGTTCATGTCATGTTCTCGCCCTTCCCTGGGAACGTGTTTAAGCCGCCATATTTTGCTATCGTCCATCCAGCGACCAAGGTGAATGCGTAGATCACGGTTCACACCACGTATGTGCTTGCCCTGGAGGAGTCGAGTATGGGTAAAATCGTATTCCCGAGCATGGATGGGACTGCATAGTATGACTTGGTACGAGTATACTGTACTATCGATCCGAGTGCTGATATAATGGCGTCGAACCAGCACGGATCGGTCCTTGTCAAGTTTTTGTACAACCCTATAAGCTGACATTCTCTGTCTTACGTGTGACTCCGCATGAAGGCCATCGCGTTGGGTCACTGGCCCGGCAGAAGCGTTTGCGTTTGACCGTCGATTTTCAATGTTACAGGGCTCCCATTACCCAACACTTCAATGTTTCTCGTCCGACTCTCGGTACTCCGATATCGGGTAGTCGTGTTATTGGAACAGACAGCTTTTGTTCCAGAGGCGTACTGACACATTAGGTATGATGACGAGGTGTGTATAAGGTCTGGCAATGTGTCGTCATCTATGGCGAAATCAGGCGGTCCTCGCCATCATCATCACCCTACACTAGCGTCCCTCGGATCAGTCAGACCTGTCCTTATTTCTCTGTTTCCATCGGTATCAACGTAGTTACTTCTCTGAAGAAATCGCGGCGCATCCCAGGGATGTCAATGTCAGGAAGGACGGTTATAACTTACACCCGATATATCTTGTTCTATGCTAATAGCGCGTTGGTCAGAGAAGTGTATATCCTCGTGATAGTGGTACGGTAGTCGCTGACATCCATAGATTATCCGTGCGTCGTCTAACCAACGATGGATGTCGTTGCCCATGTGAAGCAAGTCAAAAATAAGGTTTCCCTCCGTCCTCCAGAGTGCGAAACCGAACATAGTGCATCGAATCACCTGAATCAATACGTCCCATCTCCGGTACCTGACCTACAGCACATCCATGCGGGGAATGTGATCGACAACCGCAACGTAGCATTAAGGGTAGCCTTGCCTGATTCTCGTTGATGCTGATCCACTGTGAGATGGATTCCCCCGGCGGAAGGATGAGATTCATCGCCCGCTCGTTCTACCTGATAGCACAATCACCATATGACACACAATAACGAGGGAAAAAGAGTTACCGGGCTTGCATCCCGTGCATTTGCAGAGCCTTGTCCACTACGAGAAGAATCTTCGTTCGGATGGCTAACGTGAGCATCATTGGCAGGTGATCGAGGCTGTAGCGCCTGACGAATTCTTGCATACAGACTTGGGGAAGAAGCGAGCTCTGGTTCTGCAAGCGACGTTGCGACCATTCGCTAACATGATATGTTAGAAACGTTGCATCTGATCGCCTATCATGGACGAGTACCCACTGGGACACGTTGACCTGCGGCCATCCACGAAGGTCCCTCATTTGTGGCGTCCACTCTCGCTGGCGACTGGGACGGTGATCGACGACCGGCGGGCCGACGCGGGTTTCCGGTAACTTGACCGCGCTTATGCAGAGGAGAGTCCCTGCCTTTCCGCTTGGTCCACATATGTAACCACGTTTTGAATTTTGTGATGCCCTGAGACGAGCCGGCAGTGTCAAGATGCTCCTCTGGATGTGTCAACGGAGGGTATGCCATTGGTATGCCGTCTGGCAACTGGGCTACGGCATGGGACGCGTAAACGGGCGTTACA
>JBBPUP010000392.1:0-12679 GCA_038094735.1 Exsudoporus floridanus
ACACATGCAGTGATGCTCCACCCGCTCCTGCGAAGCAAGAGCCCATCGCAATCATTGGTATGGCGGTTCATACACCCGGCGCTGCGAACACCGGTCAGTTGTGGGAGATACTGGAAAGAGGTATCAATACCGTTTCAAAGGTTAGCATAGCTGATATATACCTTTGGGATGACTGATGCATTTATCTAGATTCCGGACGATCGCTTCAAAATTCCTTTGCATACCACGCCAGATGGCGGATCATCTCCCTGGGAGATAAATGTCGAGACGGGCAATTTCATGAGCGATTTTGCCGATTTCGATCACAAGTTTTTCAAGATCTCTCCACGGGAGGCGAGATGCATGGATCCCCAACAACGTATTCTACTGCATACGGCTTACGAAGCTCTCGAGAGTGCGGGATATGTTCCTGATGCAACACCCTGTTTTCGGCGTGCCACGTTCGGTTGTTATATCGGAGCAGCGACACAAGACTATGCTGAAAATCTCGCCAACGACATCGACATTCACTACAGTACCGGTGGGCCCTTATTTGATGCTATCTGGATAAATGGAACTAACGTCATCCCAAGGTACGTTGAAGGCATTCTTGAGCGGTCGCATATCGTATGCCATGCAGTTTGGGGGACCTTCGGTCGTGGTGGATACTGCGTGTTCGTCTTCGATTGTGGCCATCCATCAAGCATGCAGAGCTTTGATGATCAAAGATTGTGACGCAGCCCTCGCCGGTGGCGTCAACGTCATGACTAGTCCCAATGTACGTACATGATGCGTTTATTTGTTAGCATCAGAATGGTAACGTATGGTACAGATGTTCGTCGGCCTAGCACGGGGCCACTTTTTGACCCCCTCAGGTCAATGCAAAGCATTCGATGCGTCCGCCGATGGTTATTCTAGAGGAGAAGGTTGTTGTTTATTCGTTCTAAAGCGACTGAGCGACGCTATAGCAGAAAACGACAACATTATGGGTGTTATTCGAGGTGTTGAAGTTAATCAGAGCGGTCTGGCGCCGTCCATCACCCACCCACACAATCCTACGCAGGCTGATCTCCTCAGGACACTCCTCGAGCATTCTGGCATGTGTCCGACTCGTGTCAGCGTTGTCGAAGCCCACGGGACTGGCACTGAAGCGGGGGACTCGTGCGAGCTTGCGAGTATCCGTTCGGTTCTTTCTCAAGGTCGCACGCGGGACAAGCTTCTTCACGTTACCTCGATCAAGGCCAATATCGGTCACCTCGAGTCGGCCTCCGGAGCTGTTGGGCTCTGCAAGCTCTTGTTGATGTTACGACACAATGTTGTTCCGGCCCAGATCTCCTTGAAGACACTCCACCCGCTTATCGCCCCCATGGATGTTGACAACACGACCATCGATACACTTCCGACCCCATGGGCCACTGAATCCACTCCGCGAGTTGCTGTGCTGAACAACTTTGGCGCCTCTGGCTCTAATGGAGCACTGGTACTCGAGGAGTATACGAAGCCAGATCGTCTTTCTGTGACCGCATCGTTCGTATTCGGCATTTCGGCAAAGTCGGCTGGGGCACTTGAAAGTCTCCGCTCGCGATATATCCAGTGGCTTGGCGACGCTCGGAACCACAACGTACATTTTAGTGACATTGCGTATACTGCTACCGCTCGCCGTCAACTCTACCCTTTCCGATTGGCGGTTACTGCGAGGGACAAGGAGCAGCTCCTCCGAGCGCTTGATACTACATCCGTCACCCACGTCAAGGGGCGCGGGGGTCAGGTCATCTTTGTCTTCTCCGGACAAGCAAGTCAATATCTCAATATGGGTGCTTCCCTTTACGCCACGTCGCCGGTCTTTCGAAGCTGTATTGATCGATGTCAACGCTGCCTCCTCTCTCTCGGGTATCCTGGTATCATCCCTATTATCTCTCCGGAGACTTGTGGTTATGTTTTCGCGGCGGACGAGGAGTTCGAGGCTTATCAGTGCGCTGTGCTGGCTGTTGAATTTGCTCTCACTGCTTTGTGGAAGCATTGGGGAGTGATTCCCACCGGTGTCATCGGGCAAAGGTGAGTTATCGATTTGCACCTATTTATGCGAACCTGTGCCGAGTACTGGTTCTAGTCTAGGAGAGTATGCCGCAATGGTGACGGCCGACGTCCTGTCAATTGAGGCTGCGCTGTCCATCGTGGCGAAAAGGGCTCGTCTCATGTCTCAGATGTGCGCCATTGGGAAAACGGGGATGATTTCTGTCAGCCTTCCGTCTGCGCAAGTGCAAGAGATTTTAACGACTCAGGTGTCGTTTTCGAATTTGACTGTTGCGTGCGTGAACACGGAGTCCTCTTGTGTGGTCGCTGGGCCCGTAGAAGACCTGCAAGCGTTCGCGTCTCACTTGACGCTCGTTTTCGGTTGTAAGACTGCTACTCTCAAGGTCCAACTCGGCTTCCATTCTTCTGCCATGGATCCCATCCTGGACGATCTCAGGGATCATGTCGCGACACTCCCGATCCATCCTCCGTCTATCCCCATCGCATCCAATGTTTACGGGACTGTCGTTCCTGTGGGTGACGGTTCGACGTTCCAAGCTGACTACTTCGCAAGACACTGTCGTCGGCCTGTTCTCTTTGCCCGGGGTCTGCGAGAGCTTGAACAATATATGGATCCCTCCCAGATCGATGCGTGGATTGACGTTGGGCCGCATGCAGTCTGTTTGCCTATGATCGAGACCACGCTGTCGCCGTCCCGAGAGACGTTGTGTCTTCCGTCGCTGCTCAGAGGAAGTCCTGCATGGGACTCGCTGATGGACAGCTTGGCCCAACTGTACCGGACCCCTATTCCTGTGAATTGGCGACGCGTTTTTGATGAACGCTCCGCTTGTTCTTGTATCGACCTGCCCTTGTATCCGTTTGACGTGCAGAAGTTTTGGGTGCCTTGTGCCAACCGTGTGGCTCATGCTCCACCGCTCGACCCGACATTCCAACGTCCGACGGCGCCCGACCATCCGATGTTGTCCTCTTGGTTTCAATACCCGTCTCGACAAAATGGAAATGCGGCCATCTTTGAAACGCCTATCAGGTGTTTGGCGAGGTACATGGAAGGGCACAAGGTTGGCGGGTACGCGCTGTGCCCCGCCTCGGTGTACCTGGAACAGGCTCTCGCCGGCGCAGTCTTCACGCAGCGCCATATGGAACTGGATTTCGGAAGGAGCATGCCCGTATTGCGTGCTGTGGAGTTTTCGCGTCCCCTCGTGCTTCACCGGGAGAGCCATCTGATCATTCGAATACACGTTACCGTCCACGAGGATGGCACAGGTTCGTTCAGCATCACGTCGAGATTGGAGTCGTCCCTTGAAGAACACGTTCACGTACACGGGGACTTGCGGTTTTCTTCTATTCGGGAGACGACGTTGAATCTCGCTCTCGAACTCCTTGGAAAGTCACGGCGCGCGGAGTGCCGTGCAGAGGCACGAGAAGTATTTAATACCCATACTGCATACGAGGTGGTCTTCCCTCGGGTCGTGGAGTATGCCAAGGATTACCACACGATCCGGTCGCTCACTGTCAATGGCGATGGCGCCTCAGGCATCGCCCGTGTTACGTTGTCTGGTTCTCTAGGTGCACAACCCGTCTTTCTCGATACGTTACTCCACGTCGCGGGTTTTATGGTCAACATGCGAGGAGATGTCGAGGATGCGTACATCTGCAGCGGTGTCGGCTTACTCAAAGTACTACGTGATCTTGTCCACGACAAGGCATCTTACACCGTCTACTGCACCAACAACCGGATGTCTTCTCGCGACTTTGTCACTGCGGATATATTAGCGGTCCAGGGGTGCGAGTTGCCTGTCGTCGTGGCGCAGCTTCAAGGGGCACAGTTCCGCAGAGTCCGTTTAACGAGCCTGCATCGCGGCCTGGCCATTGCAGCGGATCCGAGAGGGACCCGGAATCGCACGCGCACCAATTCTAATTCGATCGTTACGCCCTCGTCTCCTCGTAGCATCATCTTTGCTCGTTCCCGTTCCAACACCCGTAGTACCATGTTCTGTGGCGCTGGTGTCGGTATCGACGAAATGGACGTCAACGACGCGGACGGATTCGATGCGAGTTGCAGTGGGCCGCCATCGCCGCAAACATTGGTCTCGGAGGGCGGGGACGTGTTCGAGAAACGTCCTTCAGGTATTGATGGGGAGCGCGTTCGTCACATTTTGGCCGAGGTGCTAGGGATTGCGGACGGTGAGGAGATCTCAGACGACGCCGATCTTGGATCGCTCGGCCTGGACTCTTTGGGGTCCATTGAGGCGCAGCAGGCGTTGAGGGTCGCGTTCCACAGACCGATTCCGCACAATATCTTTGCCAAGTGTCCCACGCTCTCGGCGCTCTGCGAGTTCTTGGTGGAGGATCTAGACGACGGTGACATTTCGGACGTCAAGATCGATCGCGGTGGGGAATCTCCAGTCTCAGGCCACCATCGTCCATCCGACGTCGTTCTCGTCTCGATGCAACGGTGCCTAGGTAGTAGTGTGCACGCTCCACTTTACCTCGTACATGATGGGAGTGGGCTTGTCGGTCACTATGAGCGGCTCTTGCCTTTGCAGCGCGACGTGTGGGGGCTCGGCAATCCTCGTTTTTTCCATGGAGAGCCGTGGGAAACACTTGAGGAGATGGCGCAGGCGTATGCACTTGCGATCGAGCAACATGCAAACGATGTCGCTGTGATCCTTGGAGGTTCGTCCAACTTTTTTCTTTTTTTTTGGTACCTGTGTGGTGGGACCCGAAACTGACCCCAGGCGTTCTGCCGCAGGTTGGTCATTTGGAGGCGTCGTTGCCTTTGAAACCGCCCGGATTCTCACCTCTCGCGGTGTCAAGGTGAAGGGTGTCGTTTTGATTGACTCGCCGCCACCGTCGGCACCGCCCTTGTTGTCCGACGCCATCATCGACCGCCTTCTCCAAGACCAGGAACGTACCGTCGATTCTTTGACGAAGGCGCTGGTCACGCGCCAGTTCCGACAGAGTACGGCGCTCTTGGACAAGTACGTGCCCATCACACGGGACGCGGACGAGGTTCCGCTTGCGTATCTGCGCTGTACCGCCGGGTTCTGTCCGGATGGCGTGCAAGGCGTTTCTGCGTGGTTCCGCGAGCGCGACGACGTTGGGCTGGTTGTCGGACCTTGGGAAGGCTTGATTGGACGGCCGGTTCCGGTGTGGGACGTTCCTGGGCATCACTTTGGGCCTTTTTCGGGCGTACATGTGAGTGTTTTTTTTTTATTTGGGATGGGGGCATACCTCACCTGGTATCGTGTGTGTAGGTCAAGGAAACGTCGGCGCAGCTTGATCGTGCCTGTCAATACCTGGAGATGCTCTAGATCTTTTTTTTTTTGATGACTGAATATGCATGAAGGTTATGGTGTTTTTTTTTATTGCAGAATCGAGTATTTTTTTCTTTTCTCTGTGGATTCGTGATGGGGTTCCTTTTCTCTCTCTTTTATTGGTATATATGTGCATGGAGTTCCGACGTATGCAACATACGAAAGTCTACTGTAACATTTGCACAAGTGCAGTCGGACAGGGGCCACACTTTCCCACGATTTTTTTAAAGTGTGATAGACAGTCTCACCAGGTCGCCTGCGCACGTACAATCGGTTCTATCCATGCGTAAACAGCTTGACCCTCGAATACCGACCCTCATCAGGAACAATGTCAAGAAAAACCATAGATCATTCGTCGTCTTGGTCGGGGACAAGAGCAGGGAGCAGGTGCGTCCGGTCCAGCGTGAAAAAGTGATGCGGTTGTTTACCTGGACGGATCAGATTGTAAACCTCCATTACTTGCTCTCCCAAGCTCGGGTATCGGCGCGGCCGTCGGTACTATGGTGCTACAAGAAAGATCTCGGGTTCACGACGTGAGTGTGCCGTCTCTACAAACGCAGTCGTAGAAAATGCCGATCGTTAAAACGGCCCCTTTCTATGGGCTAACCTAGACATCGCAAGAAACGAGAAGCCAAGATCAAGCGCGACGTCAAGCGTGGCATCCGCGAACCAAACGAGCAAAATCCATTCGAAATTTTTGTGACCGTGACCGACATCCGATATGTCTACTACAAGGAAACGGACAGGATTCTCGGAAACACGTATGGGATGTGCGTCTTGCAGGATTTCGAGGCCATCACGCCCAACTTGCTCGCACGGACGATCGAGACGGTGGAGGGTGGTGGACTTGTCGTGTTGTTGCTGAAGACGATGTCGTCGCTCAGGCAGCTGTACACGATGGCGATGGTGCGCGCGTTTGCTCTGTGAATGGGACGGATGACGCTGAGTGTCTGTGCAGGACGTTCATGCCCGCTATCGTACCTCGTCTCACGATTCCGTGGTCGCTCGGTTCAACGAACGGTTCATCCTGTCCCTGGGGTCCTGCGCGGACTGCCTAGTTCTGGACGACGAGCTCAACGTACTCCCCATTTCCAAAGCGAAGGACATTTCACCCATCGAAGAGGACCGTGGCAAAGGAAAGGCTGACGTGGAGCTCAAGGATCTCAAAGAGAGCTTGGCCGATACCAAGCCTGTGGGCGATCTTGTCAAGCTCGCAAAGACGGTCGATCAGGCACAGGCTCTTCTTACGTTTGTGGAAGCTATCGCGGAAAAGACGCTTGCGTCCACCGTGACGCTGACAGCTGCTCGTGGACGTGGCAAGTCCGCAGCGTTGGGTCTCGCAATCGCAGCTGCGCTGGCACACGGGTATTCGAACGTCTTCGTGACGAGTCCGAGCCCGGAGAACCTGAAGACGTTGTTCGAGTTCGTCTTCAAAGGACTGGACGCCTTGGGGTATGAAGAGCATCTCGATTATGACATATTGCAGAGCACGAACCCTGATTTCAACAAAGCCATCGTCAGAGTGAATGTCTTTCGTCAGCATCGTCAGACTATCCAGGTTGGCCACGTTTGCCTATCAATCTTGTCTCGCTCTTACGCTGTGATAGTACATTCAACCTGAAGATGCCCATGTCTTGGGACAGGCTGAACTCGTCATCGTTGATGAGGCTGCAGCTATCCCCCTTCTGCTTGTACGCAACCTCCTTGGTCCATACCTTGTATTCATGGCGTCAACCATCCACGGATACGAAGGCACCGGCCGCTCTCTTTCTCTTAAACTCATACAACAACTGCGCGAAAGCACTCGCCCTTCGCTCACCAAAGATACCACGACACTAGATCCATCCACCGCAACCGCGCCCGCCTCCAGAAAGTCGATTGCTAGCCACTCCGGTGGCCCGAAAACGCGCACGCTGCGCGAAATAAAACTCGAGACACCCATCCGGTATGGTGTCGGAGACAAAATTGAAAAATGGTTGAACGGCTTGCTGTGTTTGGATGCTACCATCGCCTCCAAGTCCACCGTCGCTTCGGCACAGGGGTGCCCCCACCCATCCACGTGCGAGCTGTACTATGTCTCGCGGGACACGTTGTTCAGTTATCATCCCGCTTCCGAGATGTTTCTTCAGCGGATGATGGCGCTCTACGTTGCCTCGCACTACAAAAACCAGCCCAATGATCTCCAACTCATGTCGGATGCTCCCGCACATCATCTCTTCGTTCTCCTTCCGCCTCTCAAAGACGACGAATCACATCTCCCGGAGCCGCTCGTGGTGCTCCAGGTCGCACTCGAAGGTAACATCGGGAAAGCGGCGATCATGGAGGGCCTGAGCAGGGGTTTGAGAGCAGGGGGCGACATGATTCCCTGGATCGTTGCGCAACAGTTCCAGGAGAGCAAGTTTGGCATGTTGAGTGGCGCGCGAATCGTCAGGATTGCGACACACCCGGACTATGCAAGCGTGAGTGGTCCTTTTTTTTTTTTTTTTTTTTGCTTTTTCGGTCGCTTCCTGGTCCTCTCGCTCCACTGCTAGGAGGGGAGGGAAGGCGTGCGACGGAACCATGAGCTGGACTGATGTCAAGAAATTTCCTTTCTGGGTACGCGTGTCCAGATGGGGTATGGCTCTCGGGCCCTCAAGGCTCTCGACGCCTTTTACAGCGGAGAATACATCAGCCTTTCCGAGCATAGCTTCTCCGAGCCGTCTTATCCCGATGCCAGCTTGACTGATCCTGTATGTCTCCCGTCTAATTGATTGAATACCCGACCCTAGCTAATTATTCGACTTGACTAATGTGTCACCGGTGGTTTTATGCTCGCTTTCCCGCCTTGTTCCGAGAATGACGTGGATCTCCGAACCGATCACCCTACCGTCCGCCCGGCGAGTTCAATGCCGCCGTTGCTCCAACGCCTATCAGAGAGGAAACCGGAGAGTTTGGACTATCTGGGTGTTTCGTATGGGCTGACTCCTCAGTTGTTGAGGTACGTTGTCTTTGTTTGACCTCGAAAACAGGAATTGTGGCATTCCTGGGTCGCACGTCCTCTCTTTCAATTAATCGGTAAAATCTCCGTTGGAAACAGGTTTTGGAAGCGTGCGGGCTTCGTACCCCTCTATCTACGACAAACACAGTCTGAGCTCACGGGTGAACATACATGCGTGATGGTTCGAGGGCTGGGTGGCTCGATTGAAAGCGATCTCGAGTGGTTGGGCGAGTTTTCAAAGGGTAAGTTATACATCGCATTCACAAGCAGGGACGTGGTCATATAACCATGTGATATGATAGACTTTAGACGGCGCTTCCTATCATTACTCTCTTTCAAATTCAGAGAGTTTGGGAGTGTGACCGCATTAAGCATCCTGGAGGCTGCCAACGCGGGAGTCAAGAAAGGTGGCGAGAGTGACAACTCTCCCGATTTACGAGGTAGGGACTGATCCGTTCCTCGGGTGGCGTTTCTCCTTTAACTCCACCACCAGTCATCACCTCATCCGAACTCTCATTTTTCATGACACCGTTTGATCTCAAACGCCTCGACTCGTATGCGAACAATATGGTGGACTATCATGTCATTCTCGACCTCTTACCCTATGTCTCCTCGCTCTACTTTGACAAACGGCTCGGGGAGGATGTGAGTTTGTCACCCGTGCAAGCATCGATCCTGCTCGGGATGGGCCTCCAGAGAAAGTCGATCGAGGAAGTGGAGGTAAGTGGGATTGTTGTAAACCAAACGCAACGGTGACGACATTGATTGCCGACGTCAATCGACAGAGAGAGTTGTCACTGCCCATTTCTCAAGCGTTGGCATTGTTCAACAAGCTCATACGCAAGATCAGCAAAAAGTTGACCGATATCCAGAAGGAAGCCATTGGAGCAGACATCCCTGTCGCCCCCCCGCCCAAAAAGAGCACAGAACCGCGTGACCACGGTGGAAGTAAAGTTGCCGGTGGCAGTAGTGGAGAAGGGTCGAAGTCATGGCAACCTATCGAAGCCAGTATTGAAGATGAACTCGACGAAGCGGGTGATGAAGTGACGAGACCACTACGGGAGAAACAACGTGCGATGATTGAGTCGCTTGATCTGAGCAGGTAAGTGTATCTATCTGTAACCCGGCTTCGCGATTGGCATCACCACGCTCCCTCCGCTCATCACCGCTTTAACCATTATGCGACTGAATGGAGAATGGAACGTCATTCCATGGCTGCGATCAATGAATCTATAAATAATGTTTGCGTTTTATCGCGGGATTTGATGGCTGATGTTTTTTTTTTTTTTTTTTTGCTTTCTTTTGTGTGTTCCACAGATATGCCATCAATGATGCAGCTGCGGACTGGAGTGTCGCAGAGGCTCAGGTTACAAGGGTTGTGCAGGGAAAAGCGGGGTCTACTGTCGTGAGTGTCAAAAGTGGGGCTGCTTCTGGTCATAAGCGGAAGGCCGAAACCGGAGGGGAGGAAGGAGGGGGAAAGAAGCCGACGCGGAGGGGTAAGAAAGTAAAACGGTAAGCCGCATCGATCCAGCGTTGCTCCGAGGAGATGCAGGCGGCTTGTGCAATTTCGGGCATCCTGGAAATGACCTCATATCTATCATGGATACTGGCAGTGCAACTGAAACACACGTGAGCTAACTGTCATGTCCGGCTAGCTGCCGTGGCTGTCTGCAGAGACTGTCTACGGTCAGTGCTACTTGATACTTCTGCGCGACTTTGTACAATACATCCGCACGGGGGCCGGGATGAGAGCGCCACCGTCCCAGTGTGTCATATTTTTCAGCATATATAGCCTCCCTCCGACACGTGTACTGCAGCCGGGATAGGTCCGTGCGTTCCTATCGGATGAGCTGGGCCACTCGAGACCGGGACCATGGGGGTGTTCGACATGACCCTTTCTGTCCGGTTCGCGAGTGTTTCAGGTTGGATACTAATCACCGCCTCGTTGAGGGGTTTCATATCTCGTGACGACTCGACAGCCTGAGGGTACCTTCGGGAAGTATCAGAGTCGATTTCCCCCGGTCTGGGCCTGAAATGTTGTCTTTTTTATCTTCGGTTGGGACGAGCAACACTACGTACTCGATTGATCATGCTTACGGCGGCGCCGAGCCCTGAACGCCCCCTGCCGCGTTGACAATGTTCACCGGTACTACATGTGGGGCAACTGCGGTATGTTTGGCGTTGGTCTCCGTCGATACATTAATTACCCGTCCTCGCTGGCGCTATGGAAATCGGACAAAGTTGTGGATTGGCAACCAGGGCGCGTACGACCACGCGATGACATTGACAGCCGAGTCGAATGGTCAGCTGCCAGCAAATTCATACGCGTGGTGCCGTAACTTTTCGAGTGCCTGAGCGAACGCTCAAATGGAGCCTGAGGCTCGAGGGCTCCATTTGGGCTGGTCACCGTGCCTGTCGACTAAAAATGCGCATATATATCGCTTCATCGATAGGCTGGGCGTATCCAGCCCCCCCCCCTTTCCCGCCCCACCTAGGCCATCATGGCGCCTCGATTCCTTGCCAGTCTGGTTCCCAAGCGGGAGAGGAATGCCGCCAACTCTGGCGTTCTCCCGGCCCTCGCGTCGCTCAGACTGATTCAATACGCTCATTTCTGGGTTGGGTGGGTCACACGTTTCATCTGGTGGTGTTGGTCTGTGCTCAGGCGTGCTCGGTTAGCTGGCTCGCATGGACTTGTGATGCGCTCGATTTCTTCTCTGTATCGTTGACCGTTTCATCGCTTGCTGCGCAATTCAATGAGTCAACGACGAGCATCGTGAGATCTCTTCCGCACCTTTTTTCTCTTTTTTTTTTTTTTTTCCCGCTTATTTTCGTGCCCCATGGCTTGCGTAGACGACCGCCATCACCCTTACCCTACTCTTCAGATCAGCTGGCGCTGTGAGTGTCCGTTTTTCAACACGTCCTGAGCTGTTGCATTGACGTTTGGGCCAAGGCAATATTTGGCATCTTATCGGACCGCTTTGGGCGCAAATGGCCCCTGGTCTTCAACCTTTTGCTCTGTTCTGTGTTCTCCCTTGCGACTGGTTTCGTCAACACATACTCTCAATTCCTCGCTGTCCGCTCCCTCTTTGGGATCGCCATGGGCGGCATCTGGGGACTTGCTACCTCGTCAGCGCTGGAAAACCTTCCCGTCGAAGTCCGAGGTCTCGCGAGCGGTGTTCTCCAAGAAGGCTATGCATGTGGTTATCTCATCGCCGCCGTTATCAACCTCACGGTCGTGCCAAGTTCCCCTTACACTTGGCGGACGCTGTTCTGGTTCGGTTGTGGCTTCACTATTCTCGCTGCCGTTCTTCGTGCATGCTTGCCCGAATCCGAGGTCTTTATGCGTGCCAAGGCTATTGAAAAGGAGAGGGGAACGACCACCTCGAAGAAGACCAAGATCTTCTTCCACGAGACAAAGGAAATGCTCAAAATCCACTGGAAATTGTGCATCTATGCCGTCTTGCTCATGTCGGGTAAGTACCGGCCTCGTTCCGACATGCGTGGGAAATTGTTCATCTGGTGGCGTTTTACTTTTGTGCAGGGTTCAACTTTTTGTCTCATGGTTCTCAAGTATGACCCTTGTCGTGGGTGTTTATGGTGTGCTGATGGGGTTTGCGATGGTCCTGCAATTCGCAATTTTTAGGATCTGTACCCGACCTACCTGGAGGTGACCAAGGGATTTTCCAATCATGATGCAACGATTTCTACCATCATTGGGAACTGTGTATGTGTCATTGGCTCGCCTTTCATTCGACGGAGTGCTGATAAGCATGATAGGGAGCCATTGCGTGAGTTCTATCGTGCGAGTGACTCGGTCTCACGCTCATAGCGCATGTTTCGGCGTGTAGCGGTGGCGCAATCGCTGGCTCCGCCAGCCAATATATTGGGCGTCGACTTACCATCGTGTGAGTGTGGCACGATCTCGTGCTTGTCGTTATTAATTCATCGTCCCATTCAGTATAGCATTATTGATCGTTGGTGGTATGTCCTTTATCTTCCAGGGTCAACCCAAGGCCGTAATATCCTGATGGCTGATCAACGTTCTATCGCCGTAAAGTCTTTATCCCTTTATGGATCGTCCCAAGCACCTTTGCACCTCTCTCAGCAGGTGCATTCTGGGTTCAGTTCGGTGTTCAGGGCGCATGGGGAGTTGTACGTCCTTATTCCTGTTCTCTCTTGGAGCTAGACTTGATCCTGGATATGCTACGCCTTAGATTCCGATCCAGCTGGCAGAATTGTCGCCTCCTGCCTTTAGGGCAACCTTCCCTGGTGTAGCTTATCAGCTCGGTAACGTACGTGACAGCAGCCGTTTGTGAAAAATGAATGTGTATCCTGACCGCTTTTCGTCCTCTAGATGGTGTCTTCTGCGTCT
>JBBPUP010000392.1:12777-23122 GCA_038094735.1 Exsudoporus floridanus
TGCTCAGATTGAAGCGAGTGCGTGTTGCTTTGGATTGATTCACGAACGGGAGCGAGATGCTAATGCATGGTCTGGTCTGGTCTAGCCGCTGGAGCCCAGCTGAGGACGAACATCATCGTCGACGGCGCGGTCAAGAACGTTGCTAATTATGCGACAGTGCAAGGCATCTTCATCGGTGTTGTCGCCGCATATCTCGTCGTGGTAACGATCTTCGGACCCGAGTATGTCATCCTGTCCCTTTTTCACTGGTCCCGTGCTCACTCTACATAGACACCATTCGTCTCACTTTGAGAAACACAAGACAGCGTTCGAAGAAGGCGGTGGACGAGACGACGCGTTCATGGAGGGCGAGGAACAGCCCGATACGGGTGACATACGTGAGGAAGATGAAAAAGTCTCGGATGTTTGAACTGTTGTTGTGCTCGCTTTCGTTGACGCTACGACGTATGGCGTCGTTTGGTTGCAAGTGCCTGCGGACGTACTGTATGTGTAGTGCTTTTTTAAAAGATAATATGTTGTCACCTCTCGTTGGCACTGGTCGACTTGGTGCGCGTGCGTATGCCGCTGCGGCTTGGATGGATGATCATCCGGTGTGGGTTCCGCTCAGCTGAGGAGACGCTGAACGGCATCGATGAGCTGGGTGCACCACTTTTGTGTTCGTCGTTTCCTACACGTAACCCCCCAAGTTGGTCAACGTGGTGAGTGCAAATATTAAAACCACCACGTCTCGGATCCATGATAGTCACGGTATCATTTTACCTGTTGCACCTCTTCCAGCATCGCATGTCACAACGAAACAAATAAGAATCGTCACAAGGTAGGTATCATGAAAAAAAAAAACGTGGGCCTTCAGAGCGCCTCGACACTTTTGATCCATAATGCCAAACCCCGCTCGAGTCACTCGGATGGACAATTCCGCCGCCGCCGCCAGTCAGCGAGCGGCTCGATACGTTTTTTGCTCGAGGCGAGAACGCGACATCGGCGGTACAGGGCAAGTACATGTGTCTGACAACGGAGCTCACTAGCACTGTCAAGTGATGCGAACCTTGACTGATTATCGATTGACGATGGGGTCACCGGTCACCGGATGTGGAACCACAAAAGGCAACGCTTTCCCGTCGCAATGTCCGTCCCGGCGGAATTATGACGTCACATGAGAGCACACGTGATCCTGTTGTGCGCCACAGCCACACGCACCTGGGCTGTTGAAACGGAAGCAATTGCTTTCTGTGGAAACGACCATTCATGTCCGGGCCAATGCCAAGGGGACTTTTAGGTACGAAGGGCAAAAAAAAAAAACTTCACGCGTATAATGCAGATCATATCGAGCGATCAATCTTGATAACGAGGATGGATTATCCCAACCATGCCGAGGGACAGCGCGGACGAATCGAACCACCCCAAAGTTCGGGATCTCTCGACATAACTGCGAGCGTGGCGCAGAATGCCCATGCTGTGGGGAATCTCTGAAACGAATTTCTCAGGTCTAGAACGAATCACGATCAGGATAATTGCAGGGCACGGATCAATAGTGCCCGCGATTTGGCTGATCTCGGACAATGCGATGCGAGTGCACGGACGACGGACTGAGTCATCAACAACCTCACTACAAGGTTCTGCGTGTTCGTTTTTCCGGCTGCCGTTGTAGCCTAATGTCCGTTCGACGGGGGCTTGGGCCCAAGTTGATCGGTAACCCGCCGACTTAGAAGAATCACTCCTCGCTAATTATGCTGACCCTGATATCCGTCATGGCACGTCTCCAGATGTTTCGTCGCCCCACCTATTGCGTACGTGGGGTCCGAGGCACGGTAAGGCCGAGCGTGGGGTCTATTAATTGTCCCGCTGCTATGGCAGCAATTTCTCCGCTTTGATCGGATTGGCAGATTCACTTATCTCAACGTTTAGGGCTGGGTTTGTCTCCCCCGAACTTTCGCACTCCATCTCATGGCTTGCTGATTCGGACGTGGCTTATCGATCGTCTTTCTATGGCCGCAAATCGGAATTTAGTCGCGATGTCATCCTTCAACAGACTTATCTTTCGGAGCGTCCCGGAATACGGAGCAAACAGTTCGGGCGTTGTCGGTTGGGGATTAGTTTAGGAATAGTGACGAAGTAGGCGATAATGAAGTGCTAATCCAACGAATCAAATGGATGGCAGGTATAGTCAGTCTCAGCTGTATGTCGTCGCGAGTCCAGGCGACGTATCAATCAGGCTTCCAGGCTCCGAGCTCACTTCGCAGGTCTCTACACTATAAACTAATAAATCCTGCCCGGAGTGCCGAGGGTTCCCGGCCTATCTGGATGGCGGAAAGGACTACCCCATGGAGTCGTTCGATTGCGGGGGTTCCAGGGCGACGTATCCTTGTCACATTTGGAATGAACAGAAGCCGGAATCTTCATAAAAGCTGCCTGTTGGACTCTGATGCGTTTCTCATCTCTTGTTTCAAAGGTCATGTCACGCTTCTTGAATAACTTGCTTCCCAAGAGGGAGAAGAGCACCTCGGCGTCTGGCATCCTTGCCGCAATCAAGAGTCTGACTTGGGTTCAGTGGGCCCAGTTTCTCTCTGGGTGAGAAATCTTGCACTTGCGATGATCTCGGTGTCATTTGTTGGAACTAATATTTGTGCTCTTAGTTGGCTTGCGTGGACTTGTGATGCGTTCGATTTCTTTAGCGTGGCGCTCAGTTTGCCATTGCTCTCCGAGCAGTTTAACAAGCCGACGGCATCGATAGTACGTTCACCTTGAGATTTTCAAGCGACGTTGTTTTCGACTCATCGTGTGCTCAGACGACCGCGATCACTCTCACACTTTTGTTTAGATCGGTTGGCGCGGTAAGCTTCTGAGACGCCAGTGTCTTGTGCCGTAGTTTTCATCATTGACGTCAATCCAGGTCACCTTTGGTATATTGTCGGACCGATTTGGTCGCAGATGGCCACTTACCGCCAATCTCCTATTTTGTTGCTCCTTCTCTCTCGCGACCAGTTTCGTGCAAACGTTTACCCAGTTTTTGGTCGTCCGATCGCTTTTTGGTGTCGCGATGGGTGGTGTTTGGGGTCTTGCAGCCTCTACCGCTCTCGAAAATCTTCCCGTTGAGCTTCGCGGCCTTGGGAGTGGTATCGTTCAGCAAGGTTATGCTCTTGGTTATCTCCTCTCTGCCATCGTCAACATCACTGTCGTCCCGCACACCTCGCACAAGTGGCGTGCTATGTTTTGGAATGGTTCTTCCTTGCTTTTCACTGCTGCCATGTTGCGTGCCCTCCTACCCGAATCGGCGGTGTTCCTGCGTGCAAAGGCGATAGAGAGAGAAAAGGGCACGAATACTTCACAGAAGACCAAGGTTTTCTTGAAGGAAACGAAGGAAATGCTCAAGCGTCATTGGTTGCTGTGTATATACGCCGTCTTGCTTATGGCCGGTATGTCGTTTGGCACAGACCTCTCTCTACCTGTCCCATCTCGAGTGTTTATTACTTCCCAATCGTAGGATTCAACTTCTTGTCCCATGGTTCTCAGGTGAGAAACATAAGACGGCTCGGGGACCATGGGTCATTGTTGATTGGAATCCACGGCGTATTCCTTTTGTAGGACTTGTATCCCACCTATCTGCAAAGCTCGAAAGGTTTCTCTTCACACAGCGCGACTATTGCCACTATTATCGGAAACTGTGTAGGTGCCCCCAGTTTTACCTTTAAGTCGTGGCCTGATATATTTCAATTTGATCCGTAGGGCGCGATCACGTGAGTGTTCGAGGTTCAACCTGCGTGGTTCAACAAGATTTCACTAATCGTTCAAGGGGTGGTGTCATTGCTGGGAACACGAGCCAATACTTGGGACGTCGACTGACTATAATGTACGTTCCGTCCCCACTGTCGATCGCTTTCTGATTCTTTTTCAAAAAAATCTGTAGCATCTTTATATTGCTTGTCGGTGGTGGGTACCAATTAAATGAGTGCTCGCCTCTACTTCCATTTAGTCACAACGTGAATCGACAGCATTCATTCCGCTTTGGATTCTTCCCAGTTCCTTCTCAGCCCTCGCTGCTGGTGCGTTCTGTGTGCAGTTTGGAGTCCAGGGGGCATGGGGCGTCGTATGCATTGTCTTCATCCCGTAACTGTGTTCATTCTCACACTGAGGCTCAGATTCCTATCCAATTGGCGGAAATGTCACCTCCAGCATTTAGGGCGACATTCCCCGGCGTCGCCTACCAGCTTGGGAACGTATGTCCTGTCTCGAACGGCTCTCGCAGCCTGTATCCGTGTGTGACTGATGGCGATTTCGTCTTACTGTGGACCTAACAGATGATCTCCGCCGCATCTGCCCAAATCGAAGCGAGTACGCAACCCCTTGCGACTCGGTCTTTGCTTTTTTGTGTGACAGGATTTTTCTTTTTCCGCTCGTAGCTGGTGGCAAGAACTTCCAGACGCAAGTGATGGTAGACGGTGTCCTAAAAACCGTACCGGGATATGCGATGGTACAGGGCATCTTTATTGGTGTCGTCGCTGCCTTTGTGATCTGCATCACGATCTTGGGACCCGAGTACGTCCGGTATTGGTTTTCTTGACCTCGAGCCGTTTTGATCGTTTGTGGTGTTGTGGTGATGGTGCCATCGTGACGTCATCACTTCTTTCTTTTTTTTTTTTTTCTAGGAATCATGCGTCACACTTTGAAAAGCACAAGACGGCGTTCGAAGAGGGTGGCGGACGTGCCGTCGTGGAGGACGAGGACGACAGTGGCAGTGGTTCGATCAGGGATTTGGACCATGGTCACTCAAAGGCATGACTCGGAAGGACGACGATCGTGTTGCATTGGTGGCAAAATGATGGAAGGCGTTTGGGAGAAGCCCGCAGGCCGGAGCATATGGCCCTCGTATGTCAAGAAAATTATTTTGGGCTCGTCTTGTACGTTATGAAAGTCGTTTCTATGGATGAGGTGTTTTTGAACAGGTTCGTGATGGGTTTTTCATCATATCGACATCCCTCCTCCCGGCGAAAATGCATTGCTTTGAGTACGGTCGAGAGCTGAAATCCGTAAGCATGGCTTCTTCGGAGATAATTTATCGGGTTTGGCGAAAGCCAGTGCAGCGAACTCGCATGGAGTGGTCAGGGCGATCAGTATAGATAGCGTGATGTTGTCGATCAAAGACAGCCGGTGCACGAAGTGACGGAGGCGACGTTCAAACTTACTCGAGACGTTACTTTTAAATGGAGCGTCATCGTCAGACGCAGTGGAAACTCGTAACGGAATCGGTACACTACTGCAGTGGGTTGTCCTACTCTGCTTTCCGTCATTGAAAACATGTCGTAACTCCCTGTCGTTTCCGCATTTCTCACACGATCGGTTTCTGATATCCCGGGACGGACCGAATACAACCTTGTCAACTATGCGTTGGTAAGACGATCGATCACCGGCTGTTACATGTACACTGGCATTGGGAGTCAACACGGGCAAGATGTTTGTAGACACTATCGACGACAGTCACATCACACAATACACGCTTCACTTTGCCCTCAGCGACGTTGGAATTTGGCTACAAGGACTTCTGTGCCTCCTCCGAGGCTTGCTCGTTGAGGATTGCCAAGGCATCAAGCTGCCACGGGGGGAAGTTGAAATCCCATTCCTGAAACGAATGTCATTCAAGGGACGATTCGACTGTAACAGAGACGCACAGCACCGCCAGAGATCGGGTTTGGATTGACAACGGTGTTCTTCTGGATGTCCTCCGTGGCTTGCTCGTTGGCAATTGCCATGGCATCAAACTCCCGTGGGAGGGTGACGGGAACGGGCCTTTGCTGAAACGAATGTCATCAGAGTAAGGATCCTATAATAACAGAGAACGCACAATAACGGTCATTGTATGTGGATGTAGCTAGATAGGCAGTGGTGTAGTTCGAGGGGCGGTTGCATTCCTACCGACTTGGAGGCCTGTATTTATATTCGCTCCTGGCTCAAACAATCCCCCACATGGTGACACACTCTTTTACATTGACCGCCGACTTATCAGCCAAGTTAACTCATCTTCTTTTGGAACAGGTGTTCTTTGCGTACCTTCGCCATGTATTGGGTACATCTCTTCGCCATATTTATTCGGGGGATCCGAAAACTTGCCTTAAACGTTCCTCTCCTCTTGGGCTTCCGCGTTTCGGGGTGCTACCTAATGCAATCAAACCTGCTGAAGAAACGAATAAAAGCGCAGCGCATGGTTTGAGGGTCCTGATCATCCAATGGGGTGTAATGGGGAAAAAAAGAAGTCGATGCAACTGGCGTGGATGACGGATAAGACTGCCAAAACCATACATCGATGCTATACACACCATAAGAGATGGCTGTACACCCGGCGCGAAGAATTCATTGCTGAGTTTTCACTTAATGGTTCCGTTGAACCGAGGATAACTTGAAAGCGAACAGCTTCAAATATTTATAGTCACACTCGGTCCTTTTCGTCGCGTTTACTCAGGGGATCTGAGGACTTACCTCACACGTTCCTCTTCAACTTCCTTGTTTCGGGGTGCTACATAATGCAATCGAACCTGCTGAGGAAACGAACAAAAAGTGCAGCGCATGGTCTGAGGGTCTTGATCATCAAATGAAGTGTAATGGGGAAAAGGGGGGTTGATGCAACTGACGTGAGTGATGGATAGGACTACCAAAAACACGCTATACACACCAAAAGGGACGACTGTACATCTGGTCCGAAGAGTTGATTGTTGAGTTTTCACCTGATGATTCCGTTGAACCGAGGATAAAGCGAACAGCTTCAAATATTTATAGTCACACTTAGTCGGACGACAATTTGTTAACTTTCCACTTATTGATTTTTTTAAAGCAAGTGTTAGCAACGATATCTTTCATCAACGCAGCATTAGTGGTTCGGATCGCAAGCAACATACCTGAAAGGAAGCCGTGTGGGGTACCGCTAAGATGCCACTATTCGGCGCCGCCGAACGTAGTTAACCCGGACTTAATCTCTCCCGAAGAGAATATGATGCTGTCATACGCACTCCATTGTGACGAACCTCCAAAGTCAGCTGATCAAATGTTGGGTAATCTAGAGACGTAAATTGATGCTGACCGGTGTGATGGAGAAGATGACGAGATACATTCAATTGTTACACCAAAGCTACCGTATAATGTTGTCACGGGGATTTTGCTCAGCTTGCTGATGGATTCGAGAAGCAGCCCGAGAGGTCTACAAGGTGCGGATCAGCAAGTTTGGTGCCTTTCAACGAAACAAGTGTCGATGACCCTGAAGTCACTGATGGAAAACTACGTGCTGCCAGTGGACAATAACAGAGCTATTAGTTCGACAGTAGTCTGTAAGGACGAGAATGGAGGGAGAACCAACACACCTTTCTGATTACGGCGAAGGAAAATTCGACAGACAACATATAGATAAATAATACGAGGTTTAGGCCTCAGGCGTTTCGAGATACTCGCTCCCTCTACATCTGTACTTTGGGTGACAACGATTCTGAGGTCTTCGGAGGAGCCATGAGGGGGGTTGTGCGCCGCCCCGTCAAATATCTCATCATTGCCGTAGGATTGGCAAGGGCTTGTTCGTCTTCCGGAGGTCCCCGGAGCCATTAAAGCATTTCCGGTCATTGCGCATCACTAGGGTACACCACGGGGAGGGGTTACGTTGTGGGATTTGTGGATACCAGTATGGCGGTGCAGAAGGTTGGCACCCTAAGTCCGAGTGTCGCGCAGCACGTTATGACAATGTTGAGGGAAGAATGGGAGCGCAGCTCGAATGTCGGGTTTGGGAGCCTCTACTGGCTTCGTATACGGAGGAGGGAGCGATGGGAGCGTGTATGGTGCTATGGCTAGCATGGTGCCGATGGGCATCATGAGTATGGCCGCCATCGGGATGCTCATGCCATGCAACCAATGGAGAAGTAGCTCTGTGGTCCTCCCAAGTGACCCTTCCTCTGTCTAAGGCGCCATGCAACCACAACTCGCAGAGTGAATACGGGATGCCGGACTCAGACTTGCAGGCTGGGGCATATGGAGTGTCTATGGGGACCCGTTTTGGCCCTCGTCTCGTTCGAGCTTTGGTGTGCCCTGTGATTATTAGTTATTTGGCCGTATTATTTCTCCAAGGCTTCGCCCAAATATAGGCAGGACGCTGAACAAATTTTCGGCGACTTCCACTTCCATCTGACACCTTCACAATTTATTCAACTCCATCCAGTGACCCCATCACGACGTTGTGAGAACCGAAAGTTCACACAAACCAAATTGTTTGATTGACTGTGTGTCTCTTGAATCATTTGTTGCCGATCATCTACTTGGGACTCTCTTTCGCTCCCACCCGGGTGATCGGTGGCGCGAGTATCATCACAACGCTGAGATCAGAATTTAGCAGACACATCCAGACTTACTCTCACGGGTCGAACTCGGGTGTAGCGCCGTCATTGGTGTGAACCTTCGAGAAGATAGCCCGCCTCGTTGTCCGGTGGCAACAGAGGTGCGCGACCAGTTCCAATCACTCTGTTTCCAAATCTACCGGTTTGAATGTATAATTGTACTCTGTAAACAGCAATTCGGGGGAAATTGGATCACAGTTTAAAATAACTCCCCAAGGTCTTCCAGTCTCTGCGGTAAATATGGTTAAGCCTTGGGAGATGTGGACCGCAGCCACCGTGTTCCTGCCCTCCAAGTAGGTGACCTTTCACGCCACACGCACGGTCGTCGGTGGGGAATGATGCTCCCAATAGTGCTGCGAGCGCGTATGGAGGTAGCTCATGGGCAGGCATAACGCGTCCATCGGCATCGTCAGGACGGTCGACAGGATCGTCCTGGAAAAGCCGAGTTGCACCACCATCAAGCTGGAAGAGTATTCGGTAATGTTATTGTTCTTATCCCTGCTCTACACAGATCCTCGTCTCTATAGCTTGATTTTCCGTAGCAGATCGATGCTGTCACTTGTCATGTACACTTTTACCGCAACGACGCTCACCACACTCACTCGCTTTAACAGTGCTATTTCCTTCATCTCTCGTGGCATGATTTCAGTGCCCCTCTGTTCGTTTATCTTGTCTGATGTTCTCTTTTCCTTGTCGGCTCGCATAGCAACCATGGCGCATTTCTGGCATTCCCTTGCATTCGGGCGCTCTCTCGTTCATTTGGCTCGATCATAGACGTCCTTTTACTTTCCCCTCCCCGACTTTCTCCCACTCTTGATTCGACAGTTTTCATGATCTCCTACGCTTGTTGTTTCTGGTGCTACATGCTTGTCTACTTCCTTTTCTGTCCAACGAGGAATATGAGGTCGACAGGCATATTTATCCCGATGCACTCTTGAGGGCTATCATCCCTGTCACCGGAAATTGTGTATGTCTCTCTGATTTCTACTTGACCACGTAGGGCAATAGACCTCATTTTGATCCGAAGGGTGCGATTATGTGAGTATTTTAGTTCGTGCATGGTTCAACAACATTTGAATCATTGCTCCCTTTGCAAATTCAAAGGAGTAGTGTCATTGCTGGCGATATGAGCCAATACATGGGACGCCGGTTGATTATAATGTACGTTCCATGCTCGCTGTTGATCGCTTCCTGACCTACCAAGACTCTTGCAGCATCTTTATGTTGCTTGTCGGTGGTGGGTACCAATTAAACGAGCACTCATCGTTACCCCCACTTGGTCATGCCCTACATCGATGGCATTTGTCCCGCTCTGAATTCCTTCTCGGGCCACGCTGCTGGTGCATTCTGTGTGCAGCCCGAAATCCCAGGGGGTATGATGGGTCGTATGCATTGTCTTCACCACATAACACTGCAGTCTCATACTGAGGCCCAGATCCTTATCCAATTGACCGAAATGTTGCCTACAGGCTTGAGAATGTATGTCCTATCTCGAAAGGCTCCTACAGAAATAACCCACGTGAGTGAGAAGGATTTTGTCCCACTGTGAATCTAACAGATGTGATATCCGCCGCGTCCGCCCAAATTGGTGTGAGTATACAACCCATCACTAGTCGCTCTTCATTTTAGTTCGACAGGATTTCTTGTTCTGCTCGCAGTTAGCGAAAAGGTCACACGATCGATTTCTGAAGTCTGGGGATACGCCAAATACAACTTTGTCAAGTATGCATTGGACAAGAGTCCAGAGACGATCAATCACTAACAGTTACATAAACATACGGGGTCAACATGGTACGGAACTTATGAACACTGTCGATGACAGTACACTTCGATTTGCGCTCAGTGGCTTTGCTTACAAGTGCCCCCCCGCCTCCTCCGAGGCTTGCTCGTCGAGAATTGCTGAGGCATCACTGCTCCAGTCATAGGAGTACCATTGCTGGAACAAATGTCATCAAGGAAACACTTCGAATGTAACAGAGACGCAC